>JAQFXP010002520.1:0-14878 GCA_034693685.1 Belba bartosi | reverse complement strand
GTGAAATACCTGAATTAATCCTTAATGCAAATAAACAGATAAGAAAGTGTTTTCTGATTCATACGGACAGAGTATATTGGAAAACAAAAGACATAATTATAAGAATTAGTTTGGATAAGGATATATTTATCAGGATTTTAGGTCGAGATTGATAAAATTTGAAGAGCTTTTGAAGACACTTGTGATCACTGATCAGATTCGTGCTTAAGTGTAGAAGCGATATATTCAGACGAGAATTGCTTTTCTAGATTACTATTACTTCTCTGTTTTTATTCTCTATTTTCCAAATCTACGGCTCTTTTAAATTATTAACGTTAGGAATACACACAATAAAGCACTTTATTTGGACATGGTTTGTTTTACCAGATTATGGTTTGTCGAAATACGCTGTCAGTATTGTAATTGTTAAAACTTAATTATAAATTATTAACCAGATTTTGCCAAGCTCGGCCAAGTTAGAAGAGGTATAGCTAGAAGTAAAATGGCGAATTTTTCTCAAGACCCTAGAAGTATAAAATAGGATAAAATGATAATCATTTATTTCCACTATTTTGACTACTTAAATCAATTAACCTTAGTTTAAGCTAATTTAATTAAATTTGAAATAAATTTATCAACAATTTACTATTAAAAAAAACAAAAAATTTGTCCGACGCCAAAGACACTATTTTTTAGCTCAAAACTCTAAAAGTATTTTGTTCACATTCCCATTGGATAGCTATTCAGAAAAAATGTAACAAAAATAATAATTTTTTGTAAAAATATCTTTGAAATTTTTAAAATTTTTAATAAAGAAATCCGTGTCACATAAGATTTTTATTTAGAATTTTTCAACAAGCACAGTATACTAAATTAATTTTTATTAACTTAATAAGATAAAATATAATTATCTAAATAAATAAATTAGTAAAAATGTTAAATAAAAAGTTAAAATTTTTTAGCAAATAATAATCTTAGCATTATATAAAATTACAAATAATGCAACTCTAAATTGATAATAGTCTATTGAAATTGACAATTGATGTAATTGTTTTAGTTATATCAATATATATTTTTGCATCTTTTAACAATTTTTCTAAACAAAGTAAATCACATAATCTTAATTTAAAAATCTTTATGGCAATACATTCCTATATCAATTTTAGCTAATGCCTAACTTAAAGCAATTTAAAAGTAGTACTAGCTCAGAGATTAAGAAGGAGGGAATTAGCCAAAAACCCTCCTAATTTTGAAAATTTGAATTTTATTTATCTTTGCATTTGGTTCGCAAAAAGGTACCCCCTCTATTTTTTACCGCCGCCTTAGGCGGCGGCAAATTTTTTAAGTTTTTAAATCAAAATTAGGAAATTTTCCCTGAATTGGTGCTAAATCCAATTTAAATTCAGTTATATTTGGGAAAATTTTATTATAAATACCTCTCCCCTGAGGCGTTTTTGGAAAAATCTCTCCTTTGATACCCCCTAGGTTTTTGGCCAAAATTTTTTGAAAAATCCCTCCCCTGATCCACCCTCTGGTTCGGCCAACCTTCTCAATCTCTGCACTAGCTATTAACTTAAGTTTATTAACTAAAAGCTATAAAAAAAATTAAAAGTAAAATTTTTAAAAATTTATTTAAAATAAATAACCTTATAATTTATAAATTATTTTAAAAGTTATGCTAAAGTATTTAAATTAACAATAAAATTTTAATATTAACAATTTTATAGAATTAAATAAATTATTTTAGGCAAAACACAAGTTGGCAATATGAATTTTGATAAAATAATTGGATCTTCTTATAAGTTCATAAAGATTTACAGTTAAGCCCGAAATGACCGAAACGACAAACGAGAAGAGAAGATATCGTTTTTCATAGCAAAGCAAATAGATGTTAAAGTTTATTGTAAGCAAACAATCGTTGAAATTTCTAGATATGAATAGTCTCAGTGTTTAATATTTGTAATTCTCTGTTTCACATGCTTTACATAATTCCGGTATAATAAACGAATTAATTTTAAAAATATTTTCGAATAATTTGTTTAACAGTTGTTATGTAATTACAGAGCAATGACTGATAGGATGTTTATTGAAATCATATGGACTTAAATATGGGTTTAAATTCTAATTTATATCAATTTTGAAAAATTCTTAATATGTATTATAAAATAATTGAAATATAGATTTTAAAGAAAAAGAAAATAATGTAAAAAACAAATACTTATATTAATAGAATAATATTACTATTGTTTTATTTGAATGCTAAAATGATATTAATTTAGAACCGGTAATATTATTTTTACTATTGATTATATGCAAAATATTATTAATGCATAAATCAAAGCCATATAACGACTTGTGATTTATAATTTTCAACATTCAGCGCTATTTTTTTTTAAGAAATAATTTTACTAATTGAAAAATTGCCTTAACTTATATTTTTTGCAGTATTCTATTTGCAAATCTTAAAATTTTTTATTGACTTTAAGACACTTAACTGTCTATGCACAGTGATTTACCAAATTGTTATTGTTGATTGGTATTATTCATTATTTTAAAATTTTAAAATAAAGCTACTGTATTTTTTTCTAGTTGAAATTTATTTTGAAAAAACAAGATGGTTTAATCACAGAATAATCACGTTTTATTGAAAAAGGTTTAAAGTCGTAGTTATTGTTAGAAATAACAAAAATCAATAAAAAGATTCAGTTATACATTATATATTAATAGATAAATTACTAAAAGTTTTACAATTATTCCAATAATGCATTACAGTAGATCTAAAACCTGGAGCAACTAATTTAATTCCGTGTTCTTGTCCCGGCGGGCTTAATATTATTCCCGAATAATTTCATTAAAGCTTGATTATTTTTGCAAATCTAATAAATATATTATTTAATTCAAGACTTAACAGCGTATTTCGTAATAACTGATTAGACATAAAGTAAAGCAAATAATAGTAAAATATTTGTCAGATTCAGAACAAATTCAACTCTAATTTGATGTACATTTAGTAGGCATTTGGGCTATGAATTAAAGAGAGGACATGTGTTTGGCGGCTCTCAGAGAGAGAAATAAATCTAATAATAAAAAAGTAATGCATTGGAGCAGTGGTACAAAATGCTGACTAACTTAGGAATTGAAGGTTTTTGATGCGAAATAATTAAATCCACTCTAAGTAAGGAAAGGAAGTCATAGTAGTGATGGGCTTCGGCACACATACTGTCGCAGTGCTCGCCGACTCCACTCCCTCTGCCATTGCATCCATTATCATATCACTCGTCGCACAAAGTATTGATCGATTTTAATGATGTGAACATTCTATGGATAACTGTTATATGTATTTATGGGCTGAGCTTTGAAAGCATGAAAGCAGAGCTCTTTCTAAACATTGCTTTTTTGTGTTACATTCAAAGCTATTCATTGCTCTCATGTATTGAATACTTGATTTTCATTACAAGTATTAATATTGTCTTTTCATTTAGTTAATGACAATTTTGCATTTGATGACCACATGTGCACTCTCGCCCTCGCCTTCATTCTCATTCTACCACCCTGATCACTCTGACTTTAATCAGGTTAAAGCCAATGGGGAGGCAGTGAGAGAGCATTTGGCGAACGTTTCATCTAATAAGAGACCAAATGTGCATCAAATGCCTAACAGTCCTAAAGTCCTAATAAGTAGAGTAGAGTACAGAGTATATGCAAAATGTATGTATTGGCCATCTGTGCGATTAAGCTCTGGTTATCACATATTGGAAAATACTGTGAGATCTCAAATGATTGCCACATAATCAACGATCGAGTGCTACAAATACTGTATCTCACGAGAAGTGCAAACATTTGTTTGTATGCATTTGCAGCACATGTATCATAAAAGTTAAGGTTAGCCTAAGACCAACAATCCAAACATCACTCGAATCACTACAGAATGACTCAAATGACTCGATGGCAATGAATGCATATCTTTCTTATGTTTGCAATCTTAAGGTCTAAAACAGTATATTTAGAAACAGTTCCGCAAAACACACACATGTCTTACCAACTAAAGGCTAAGAATAAACGTCTGCATAATCTTTGAGTATTTGACTAGAATTTAACGAATAAACAAAATTTAAATATTTTCCACAACTTTTCGCCAATAATTGAGTTCAAATATTTGGTTCAATTGCTTCGACAAAATATATTGACTTTCGAACAATAAACTCAACTTTTATACTACTCAACGCTGATCCGTCTTTACGATAAAGCCCTGATCGACCATTAGGTGCGGAATGGAATGGGAGAGGAATGACATACTCTCTTACCGTATTCTCTCTTATGCCACCATTTCTTTCTTAATTTCCTCAGAATTTTTGTGAAACTTAATCCGATTTCGAATATCATTAATCTGGATGAGGAGGACAGGACAGAACAGACACGTGACTGCCATCAGTACATTCAACCGGAACTAAACTCATTGCACCCGTAGTTTCATTAAATGAATTTCTAATCAATCACTTCTTATTTGAGAATTCGTAACCGAATTATCGTTTGACTAAATGTGTCTGAATTTCATAATTAAATTACTTTCTCATTATCTCTACTATACAGTAGTAACTACTCATTGTATCTAAAATATTAATTAAATCGAAAAACAGTTTCGTTTTCTTCTAATTAACAGTTAGTTCCTGTATTGCAATACAAATAGAATACAAAATAAGTTTAACTCTTATTTCGATTGATGCGATCAATAATAAATGGAAATTCTAAACAAGAGATTGACAAACATTTTGTGTGCTTTTAAGAGATTGAATATATTGAAGCACTGAAAGCATTGAAAGCATTGGAAGCATTGGAAACAATAGCAATATTAGAAGAATGAGTCAGATCTAAGGCACGTGCGATGGCATTCGCCGGCTTTCGATACATTGGGTCTTTGGTCTGCAAATGCAGTCCTCACTGACTCTAAAGTATATGAAATGCAATATTGAGTGAAATACTGAAATACTCTTTATATACGACACGCGACTTGTTTTTGATGAAAAGCTCCATATTGTCAGCCCTGACCAGACCCGAGCAACTATGACAGAGCCTTGTCGTGGGAATTGAACGAATACTTATATCTCATCGAAAGGCAACTATAATAAACTTAAAGCCTTCGAACAAATCATACATTTTATTTGTAAAGTCCTTTCATTACCACAGCTCTAATGTTTGCTTTTGAATGGCTATTATTAAAAGCAGTTCTGTTACAGCTGCCGGTGCTCTACAGCCCACCAATACTACAGTCGTAACATCGAATCAACATTCAAACGACTAAATTGGTTGTAATTTAAGTTAAAAATCATTGACTCATATACAGGGCGTAAGACATCTTTAATTCCTGTCAATCAAATAGCATTCGGGTGTTATATTAAAAACTAAATTCTATCCAGATTAATCTTAATTTTCAAATTTATTTAAATTAATATATGTATAGAAAACTATAGCACATCTGCTATTAAACTAAATACACTTAAACAAATTAATATTATTTTCCAATCAATAGTTTTATTATTTTATTTAATACTGTATATACTTTTTTGACAATAAATAACAATTCTGACAATATATACAATGTATTCTGTATTCTTGTATAGAATTTTTGTGCAAACAATTATAGGAAATGAAGATAGAGATGAGTAGAGTATTGTTTACTAATATAAAGTCTAATTATTAATATTTTCTCTAATTTTTGGCTAAATTGTGGAAAAAACGAAAAGAATAGATTAGTGAACACATGGAGAGCAGGTTTTTGGTGATTGCATTCATTCAATTAGATTAAAATAAACTGAAAGCTTATGAATATAAATATGTGAAATAGGTGTACAGTTTATTCCCGTGAGAGACAGTTCCGCCCGTACTCTACATGATTGGTCGCAACATATGGTGACGAGCCATCAGTTTCCAACAGCAACTTCATTGAAGAGCACTGAACAATATCGGTACAGTTGAACCTCCATATGCTGAACAACATCTGCGGCTCTTGTGTTCGACACAGCTTTGACTCGTGTTTAACATTTCATTTATACCGAATTAATCGAAAATTATTGCTTTTGAATATTGTTTAAGCGATATATTTCAACTGTTCTTCTTTAAACACAACTTTTGAAAATATTTTCGCATAAATATTGATTCAATTCTTTTAACTCGTATTTCTATTAGTACTCAAATGATTGCTTTAATTGATAGTTAATTCACATATTCCTACGAAATAATACTGAAATGAAAGCCAAAAAACCAACATTTGTCAGATGTAACTGAAGAAACATCTGGGGCTACGACGGGTCCCGTTCCTACAGCTGTGCTCAGGAACTGAGATTTATAGGAAGCAACCGCTAAAATATTTATTGTTTGGTAGAGAATATGAGCCCAAATGCTCTTTATATAACATAATGTAAGAAATACAGTCGAATCCATTTGTATGCGTCTCAGTTTCTAGAACTGACTTCCTAAAACCTTGATTGTTCATCATGCTTAATTATGTGCTTATAATGGTTTGCAAATTAAACCACTTGAGAGACTCGGGGTTAGAAAATGACAATTATTTTCTTCTTAACTAAACTATAAATAGCAAAATAATACCAAAAAATCAAAATAAAATAATTTAAACATAATTTTAAAAAAATAAGATTAAGAACTAATTGTTTTACTCAAAATTTCAAATTAACAAATTTTAAACAAACCAAAATTATAAAGCATTGAATCTCTAAACACGAAAAATTTGATTTCAATTAATTGATTTCTCTGTATTGGGTCCTAAACACAGAGCGGAACTGACGGTATGCTTGAGAGGGGTCTCAGGATAAGGAGGCTTTGACTTCAATTATTAAGAGTTTGAATGAATAATATACCAAAAGATTAAATTTTCGCAATTTTTTATTATTTATTTTTGTGAATGTTATTGAAAATTGCAAACAAAAATAAAATCGAAATATAAATCAATCTTCATCAAAACATAGATAACATTCTATTCATTAATTGTATTGAACTTTAAAACATATTTACAAATAATTAAATTAATATATTTAAGTAAAACAAAAATTCTTTCGGAAAACACATTCAGAAACTATTTTCAATAATTTAGAGTCGAATCGAATCGGATTTGATTTGTGATTCAATAACTCATTAAAATTGATATAATTATTGTACTCTATATTCAGATATAAAAACTTTTTCAATACATACTTTACATACAATTACTGAAACCAATAAAACCAAACAATTATTTAATATATTTGTTAAAAATAATCAAAAACTATGGATTGGATGATAGGATGACTCGGATGTCGGATGACTGTGCGTTAGGATGAGCTCTAAGACGACCATTTTATAGCCAGTGGTTGCCTCAGACTTATCGTCGAAGAACTGGGACTCGAGTTGTTGGATGACTGACAGGTTGTGGTGGTTTGTGGATGTGCTTCGAGGGCCAGTTGGAGGTCGAAGATGTAGTCAATGACGTATTGAATTATCTCGAGTTTCGATAACTTCTTATTGCGCGGTATGTTTGGGACCAACTCTTTGAGTTTGGCTAAAAGTGATTGCATTTCGTCGTTCGAGACATTGCTATCCATTTTGTGATGACTGGTCGAGTCGCGTGACTTCTTTACTTTATTCGTTGATATGCTCTTCGCTGGCGGTAAGCCATTCGACTCATGCAGTCCAGAGGCCGGGCAGTCCTCTCGGCTCGTCATGTCTTTCGATATTTTGGTCATTTTTCAATACAAAGTTCAATATAAGTAATAATATCCGCAAATGTGGCCACAAATTAAGTATTAGTGGATTTGACACAGATTTGAGTCAAATATGGCTAAACTTGTGTTATGTTATGTACAGTAGTTATGCTGTTCTGAAGCCAACATATACTCCAATACTTCAGCACTCAATGGCATTCACTTCACATCAGAGCTGCAGAACTACACAGATATTGAGTCTTGACTTCACAGTTATGTGATTTTTGCTACGCATTGGCATTGCTTTTATACGACCAACGCATGAGAGGGCGAACACTACCACCAATTGGGAGGTTCCCAACAGACGTGACGAGACTCAAGACTCAAAACTCGATACTCGTCGGTCGGCTTATGTCAAACTCGTTGCACTGCTGCGGGTCAGGGCTGGCTTGGGTTGAGTTCGGTTCGGTTCGGTTGGGCTTTGTATTGGTTTGTCTCTTTCCAACTGTCGTTTGATTTTTAGTAGAATATTCTCTATTCTGATCAACAGCTTTCATATTTATTCTATTATTTATAAATTCTTTAAATCAATTAAATATTATTTTATTTAATGCAAAGTTCTATCAATTTGTGGCTTGATTAATATATTTAAAATAATTCTTCTTGATTAAATTGAAATAATTCAATTAATTAAGTAACTATATTTGATAGTAAAAAGATGCAACTTTTGAAATCAACTTAACTAGTTAAAAACCAGTTGCATATAAATCTTAAAATACGTAATAGTTGAAGAAAATTAGAAAAGAATTTAAAAAATTAAATAAATCGACGAAGAATTTGACCAAAGATTTATTGAAAAAGATTATAAATGAATATTATTTGAAAATGTTTGACGGACTGAGTAAAAAAAGGGTAATTATTGTCAATATTTCGATATTATTATTCAACGAATCTATGCCTTATTGCGATGTTATTTCGATATTATTTCGATGCCTTCCAACGGCCCATTGCATCGAAATATACTGTAATTCCTACATCCCTTCCTGCCTGTGCTCACTAAACTACTATAGACTCGAATGGGAGAGAACAGAGATTGGGTTGGGGTGAGCTCTAGTGGCATCTGCCTACGATTGGTTAGCCATGGGAATAGTCAGCAGATGGGTATGACTGGGACTGTAGGGCTGACTCTCTGTGAGCTTCGGTCGCATCGAAAAGAATGCCAAAAGTGTGGGAAACAAAACACTGATTGAGAAACTGCAGGTGTCTATAGGGGTGAACAAACTATGGGGGAAACTGTGTCTCCAGAAAGTCTGCGGCGCACCTGTGCTGCCTGTGCTCGTAGTGCTTGTATTTTATCGCGTATAGCGTAAGCGCCAATACTTAAACCAAAACTCTCTTTACTTTTGCTTTACTATTACTACGACTACGACTACGACTACTCTGGACTGACTGTAAGACTACTATTGACTGCTAAGACATACTATAAATAAGTCGATTGGCGTCTCGAACGGCTCACACAGCAGAACAGGTGCACATCAGACTAGGAGTCTCCATCTCACTATTCCAATATCTTAGAGCACCTGGGTTAAGCATAGATTGGCATAGGTTGGCATACACTGGCATAGGTTAGATGGGTTGGCATAAGCCTGCTATGGCTTGCATAGACACCCAATGGTCTGAGCGTTCGGTTTCACTCTATTCTCACAATTAATTTGTTGGAGTCATAGAGTCTCAAATCCACCTGTGCTTCAGTGCCTGTGTCTAAGACTGCGAGCCTCTGGATGTGCGACTGCAGCCAGAAATCAAAAGCTGAGCCGATCCTCACATTCCCAGTCTTTCTGGAGCTAACATTACCACTGATTCCCTGCACTTAAAGCAATGAACAAAAACTTTTCGGATATTTGTGTCATATTTACAGTTTGTTATACTGCGGAAAGTCATCATTTGGTGAGCACACCCTCAGCACAAATACCTGTATATGAGTACAAGTGTTGTGTGTATTCTGGCGTTCAATTAGTATTATCGCTATTATCGCCTCAGGTGTGGCCGGAAATGACAACTTCTCTAACAATACTTATTGTGATTTACCGATAATGTTATCCAATTTTCGCTTATTTTAGATTTGATTAAAAAATTTTTAAATAAATAAATGAACGAAAAGAAACATTTTGTTATTAAATTAGACAATTTATTTATCATTTTTAAGTTAAAAATCCCATTGCCTTTGATGTGTTGCAAAAAATATGTTACAAATAGTTGTCAGAACTTTATGTGTATTATATAAGACTAGTTAGTAATGAAAAACCTAATGACTCGGTAGTAAACGTTAAAACAAATAATTATTTCGTGGTTTATGTATATCTAATATCACTTTTTCTTAATTATTAATAAATTTATTTATATTAAAAAATAGCTATAATTATAATCAAACTAATTGTTTGTTTAGTCGTTTTGAATAAAATAAAAGTATTTGAAACTAATGTTTTACTACAGAGTGTGGATTAAAAAATTTAAAGCCAATTAGTTCTCCTAATTTAAAAACATTTTTTCGTTTTTGATTTGAGATTTATGTGTTATTTAGTACAATGTTATAATGATTCGTTTGATTTATAAAAGTTTGTTTTCAACAATCGTGTTATTAGTCATTTGATTGGCTTCTAATCGAAATAAAATTCTCTTAATATTAGTTAGAATGAGAAACGATTTTTTAATTAAACATTTTTTCTTAATTATAGCGTTTAAGTAGTTATTAGTTTTGCTATTAATTTATTAAACTTGAGTCGAAATAGAGCTATAAATATGTGATTATATTTATAATTCATTTGGCATTTTCGCTCAACCTTTTAAAAAATCAAAAAATATTTCTTAAAATTAGTTTTTGTTTAAAAATTCATTTTTATGTCTAATCGTTGCATCAATTGCTATAAATCTAAAAATTGGTCGAAAGGAATGTTAGTGAAGATTGACATCAAAACCAAATCTATTAATAATTATTAATCAATCAGTGGATCACTTCCATCGCTCTCGCGTTCCATTGGTTCCATTGGTGCCATTGCTGGTGCGCGAAGATGTAAACAGTTTGGAACGGGTGGTCGTCGTTGTCTTGCGCTGTTGATAGCCTTCGAGACTCTCGACAGACATATCACTGCCGGCTCTGCTCGCGGGGCGACTCGAATGACGACTTCCGGGTCTACTGTTTGGTCGACTGCCAGTAGCTGTGAAAGAGACGATCGAATCAATGAATAAATGCGAAAATAAATCAAATTAAAGCTTATATTACATCCAATGGTGAGGCGACTGCGTGGGCGACCCTTAGAAGCACCAGAACTGTCAGCCTGGTCACTGAAGCTATAGTCGCTGGTAGAATTTCCATAGCGATAGTGGTGTTGATGACCCATAGGTACAGAACGCTCGCTCTTTTCGCGGATCTATTCGATCGACACAATTCAAATCACAAATTCAATTTACAAATCAATTCATTAAATAAGTAATAAAAAAGTGACGAAAGGAAGTGAAACCGAAAGGAAAACCGAACCAAACAATCATTAAATTGAGTTTTATGTAGAGATTTACCCAATGCTGAAGAGGTATAGGTATACGCGATGAGAAATCGCAGGGCAGAGGTCGATAAGACGTACCCAATTCAGGACAAGCCTGAACCGGCAAACAGGTGCACCGGCACAGACCCATTCGGATCATACAGTCTTAAAATTTCATGTAATGTAAAGTTTTGGTTAGAAATATTAGTCATGTATTAGAGTCTTAATAAGTTTTAAATACTATCAGTTATTTTGATTTCTAACGGGATTTGGAAATACATTTCAAATCAATCGAAACATTCATTAAAGAAAGCGAAGCAAACAAAGAGTCAAAGTTAAAGAAACCCAAGATTTATACAATTAATACTCTCTTTTCGTATACAAACCTTAGTTATCGGACCCGTTGTCTGAATAGTTCCGTCGGATTTAATGGGAGATTTGGATTTGAATGGTGTCATCGACTGACTGACACCATCGGCCAAAATAAACTGTTCGCGCAGTTCGACGTTCGTACGTCCCTTAGCTATACGTGCATTCAATCAAATTAAACAAAACATGCGTTCAATTCATGCAAAACAAATGCTATTTCAATACAATTAAAGCTAAAATAAAATCATAATTAAAACAATTATTTCGAAACAAATACCACAAAAATCGCAACAAATTGTCACAACATATGATGGAATCGCTAACTGTGTTCTAATCGCTAATATAAACATTAATTACAAAAGTCAACCTACCTCTGCACGGGTCGTTCTTGACCAGGAACTCGTCGAGGGATACCCAACCCCCGCCTACTCTAACCATTACAGTACTGCGAAGAATGCGAACCAATCGAAGTTTTTGGGATTCACCGAACTATTGGTTATAATTTTGACAATACTTTAGAATTTGTTTAAACATCAAAACCAAATACAATAAGAATAATAAAAAGACTAAACTAACCCGATATCTGCCCTCCCCGACCTGGAACACCTTATAGCGGGTAAGACACGTGCACTGGTTGACGAGGCGCTGCACTTCATCCTCAATGATCTCGGCTTCAGTCTTGGGTTGGTCTCTGTCAGGCCTAAGAGTATCCAAATACTCCTTCTGATCGATGTATCCGTCATTGTTTCGGTCGAATATGTCGGCCACTCTATCCATCTCCAGACGACTGGTCGGGAACTTAGAGGCCAGAAATCCTTCAATGAACTCAGATTTGGTGACCTTTCCGTCGTTGTCGGTGTCGATCTTCCTGAAGAAGTCCATAATGCGGGCCTTCTTGTTGTTCATCCAGCCCAAGAATCTTCGTCGCCATTCATCGAAATCAAAATTTCTCATTCGATCCAATTCTCGGTTATAGTTGAGTCGGTCCTGAAGTCGTTTCATGCGATCCATCGCCAACTTCCAGACGACGCGCCACTTCTCGAGCAGTTCCCGAGCGCGCGGGTGTTTGATCTCTGGCTCGACATGACCTCTGGTCGGGGTTGAGGTTCGCGGCGGCAGACCTCGAGTTCGTCCCTTTTCGAGTCCCGTTTTGGTCGTCTGTTCTCTAATCGTTCGTTTAGTAGAGAAGGCTTTGGCCACCTTTTCGACGTCCGGTTCCCTTCGGATCATATCGTCAATAAATCTTTGGTGTTCTTCAATGAGGCGCTCGAGAGAGAACACGTCGTCTGGCAGTGGCTGGGCTTCGGCTGCCAGGAGTGATGCCTCGGCACCAATAAGCCAGGCCAGCAGTTCTTCGAGCAGATCCATAATGTTTCGCAATGACCTCAAGTGGTCCTGAAGTCTCTGTTCTCTCTGTTGGGCCCAAGCGTTCACTTCCTCCCAACGCGACTGAATGATAGTAATCCAGTGCCGAATGACAGGAGTCGCGTCCGGATGGCACTTCTGGAGGATCTCCTGCGCCAACGAAATGGTCGAGTCTTTGTTCTTCTCCTGAGCCGACATTTCCCGCATAAACCTCTCGTGTTCTGCAATTTGCTGTCGAGTCGTTGCCTCGTCTTCAGGCAAAGGACCGGCAAATCTGAGTTTCATCTCTGCGTCGGACAGCCATTCGAGAAGCATATGAACCGATTTGTGCAACTGTTCCGCCTGTTTGAGCGCGTCCTCGAGCTTTCGCTGCTTCTCATCGCTGAGTCGCGACACTTCATCCCATTTATTGTCCAAAAGATTCATTTGTTCTTTGATATGACGCGCGTCCTCTGCAGTCGCCGTTTGCAACAAATCGCTGGCAGTCTTGCGAACCGATTGCAGATTCTTTGCCCGACTCTTGAAGTCTTCCTGAAAGCTCTTGTGCTGATCGACTAAAGCGGTTACAGTATCGAGATCTCCATAGACAGGCATATCCATTGCCAGTTCCCGCTTCGCTTTGTCCAACCAGTCAATCAACGCCTGAATTGCGTCTTTGAATTGACCCGAATATAGAAGCGCTTCTTCCAGTTTGCGCTGTCTGTCCACTGACTTATTGCAAACTGAGTTCCATTTGTTTTTCAGTTCGTCTAACATCTCCTGCAGAATAGGAATATCAGGTTTCGGAGCTTTTTCTTTCAGACTTCGGCCCAATTTGATGGTCGCGTCATATATAGCCTGTTTGGCGCCCAGAGAACGTTGAAACTCCTTATGCCGCGAAAGCATCTGTTTTATGATTTCCGGATTATTACCCATTTGTTGGATTGAAGCCAATGTTTTGTCCGCGTCGTCGAGCCATGAGATCAGATCACTCCAGGCATCGTTGAACTCCTTGGCCTCTTTGTAGCCGTGATCTAAAGCTCGAGTGCGTTCGGCTGCCTTCGACACTACCCGTTCCCATCGGTGCTGAACACTCACCAAAAGATTTTTAATTAGAATAACGTCTTGTTTTTGACTGAAGTACTTCAGATGTGTTCCCTTCTTATCGAGATTAAGCATTGTCTCCCTATGGGCGCCAATGTCTTTCTGGAAGTGCTTGTGCTCTTCGATTTGTTGCAAAACAGTGTCGACAATACGACTGACCGGTTGGACATTCGATAGGTATTTCTCGGAAGAGGTCAGCCAATCGACAAACTCCTGGAGCGCTTCATGGAATTCAGTCGCCTCTCGCAGTGCGATCTCAAGTTTGATCTTTCGGTCATTCGCTCGACTCAACACATTCTCCCAGCGCTGGCGAAGGGTCTTCAGGTTGTGCTGGAGATTAGTGGCCGCGCCTTCGGTAGAACGTCTCAAATACTCCTCTCCCTGTTTGAGCACTGATTCGACTTTAGTTCGGTTCGACTCAAGTTCGGCAAACAATTCCATAAATCGGTTCAACTGTTCTCTTGCGGTCTCCGGCAGTCCTCCGACGGGTTTGGATGAAGAGAGCTGTTGGTCGACATCGTTCAACCAAATCATCAAGTCTTGGATCTCCTGATTGAAGGCCTGGGCCTCCTTCAGCGCTTCCTCCAGTTCTCGTTGTCTTTGAGAAGCTTTGTCTATGAGTTGTTCCCAACGGGAGTTCAGATCATTAAGTTTGGTTTGAGTGACTCTCGCGCTCTCAGTGCCCCTCTCGGAGGCCATCATCTGTTTGCCGGCAATGTTGAGAGTGTCGAGACTGGTCTGATGGGCCTGAATGTCATTCATTAGCACTTTATGTTTAGCCAATTCCACTTCAATGACCGGCGGATCGCCAAATACAGGCCTCATGTCGTCCAGAGTTCGCTCGGTTTTGGT
>JAQFXP010002519.1:0-14882 GCA_034693685.1 Belba bartosi | reverse complement strand
AATGTATTTTGAAGAGTATTTGTGTCTCAACTCATCAATTCTCAGCCTATGGTTTGGTTTTTCAATTTTAATGTTTTCAGATATTTGTCATATTTTGTTTAAGAAAACTAATAATTGTTATCAAATTATTAAAAACAAATTTATGACAATAAACATAAATCAAAATTATGTGAATTATAACATATTCATAAAAATGAACTCAAATCGACCAAAAACTAATAAAACTAATGTTACGGAAACAACATTAACTGAAAGTAACAAAAAATTTATTTATATTTTATTTAATAAATTATATGAATTAAAAATATATTTAAATTAATTTTTATTTTATTTTTTTCTAAAAGTTAAATAATTCGTAATAAAGGTATATATATTGAAAATATTTGTACATGTTGTTTATGCAATATATAAATTATCAAAAGTAAAAATGTTTGCGCTTGAAATCTAGTTACTTGTTTTAGTTTAATAATCGTTCAATTTATAGCTTAAAAATTGATTTTTGATAATTACTTCAATTAGACCATAAAAACAAATAATTAATACATTAATAGTAAGTGAAAGTTATCGAAAATAGAAATTTGCACTTTTATAAAAACAAACAGTCGTAAAAAAATTCTTAAACTTTTCTCGGCCAAAAAAAATAATCAAATACAATTTAGTCAATTATAAGATGTCATCGATCAGAACCGATAGTTCAGAATTTAAACCAAGAAACGATTGCAAACAAATAGTGGGCTAATACCGGCTGTGACTAAATTTGTTGATTAAAAAATTATTAGCAAAAAGAGTACCTGTTGAATTAAACCTGAAGATCTGCACATTTTAGCAAATAATGCTAAAAACTTTTAAAAAACACTTAATATAAAGTCAAAACAGGACTGAAGATTATGATCTTAATACATTTTCGAGAGACGGTTGTCAAAATTCTATTTGGTAGATCAGAACAAACGTTTAATAACTTCACTAGCAAAACTATAATAGAAATCAATAAAATTGCCAGACACTTTCGGCGACTGGCAATGCATAGAGGTAATCCTTACAATTGCCAGCCACCTTCGTTGTCTGGCAATGCATAGAAATAATTTTTACAAATTCCAGCCGTTGAATTTAAAAATTATGTGAATTATAACATATTTATAAAAATAAACTCAAATCGACCAAAAACTAATAAAACTAATGTTATGAAAACAGCTTTAACTGAAAGTAACAAAAATTTATTAATATTCAATTTAATAAATTATATGAAGTAAAAATATATTTAAATTAATTTTTATTTTATTTTTCTCTAAAAGTTAAATAATTTGTAATAACGATATATATTGAAAAGAGGAAAGAAATTCAATAAAAAATAATAATAAAAAAAATAATAAATTTTAAATAAATCTTTGCGCCAAAATTGAATTATTATATAAATGTTATATGCTGTTAGACTAATTAAATGCCAAAGTTTAGAATTTAGATTAAAAAGATTAGTTTTAGTTTTAAAGTTAAGTTTAGAATATAAAGTTAAATAAATGATTAGTTTTTGTATGAATCAAAAGATAGATTATTAATGAGTAGAACAGAACACAAATGAGAACATAAGTTATAGACTAAAAGATTAGATAAGAATAGATAACATCAAGTGAATAAAAAACGAATAGTTAGTTGTGTTTTGAGTTGGTTTAGTGAAGGTGTGCTCCGAAGGAGAAGAGAAGAATAATAAATAGATTTAAATATGAAATAAAGAGAACTAACAAATAATTAATTAATTCATTTAATAAATAAATAAAGAGTTTTTAAATAAAGTTGTTTAAAGTCATTGATAAAGAGTAAACACAAGTAGGTGTTGAGTAAAGCCTCAAATGAGAGGAACGGAACCCAGAGTCAGGACACACCACATCGCTCTACAACTAACCCGAATCACAGCTCACGTGACTATGTCGGATTAGAGATAACGGTTGGCTGGAACCACTCTCCCGGCATACCACATAAATATAAAGCTTTTACACAATACCGTTGTTTTCAAATATTTTATTTCTCTTTCCCATCTATTTCTCAACTACCTTTTTGTTATTTCTCTTCTTGTCCATCTAAATACCCTACCTCCTTACCCAAACATTATATCCAATTTCTATACAAAACTATTATACAAACTATTATACTATTAACTATTGTACTCAACTATTATATATTTAATATGTTATAAAATTGTAATAGTAGAGAAATAACAATGTATAATAATTTTTCAGTTAATTATATATGCTAATATATTTATATATTATATTTAAAATTTATAATATTTTAATTGTTTAGTTTATTAGTTAAATAATAATTAATTATATAAACCAATTATAATGTGGAAAATAAAAATAAACAAAAATTAATTAGAAGCTAATTGGATTATTGATTATATATCTTATTACTTAAACAAACCGGATCAAGTTAGTACTTTTAATATTAGTAATTATTTGTAATCTTGACTAATTATTTTGTTTTTCAAATTAAAAATTATATTATTTGATTTAAGCAATTAATTAAAGAACATATTAATGATATTTTAATATTTTTTTAAATATAATACATCTTTAATTAACATTAATAATAGATTTATTAACAAAATAATTAATTAATAAAATAGTAATACAAGTTAATTGAGAAAATAAAGGTACTGTATTTTAATTACTGTATTTTAATTACTTGTAATTTAAATACTGTATTTTACACATACCAGATTAAATATTATAGTTATTTATATTTATACAAACTAAACTAATGATTATATTTCTAAAATGTACAAACAATATCTTTTAGTTTTTATTTTTATTGTTTATTTAAGAATTAAATATGTACATGGTAAATAAAAATTATTATTAAATTTAATTGTCTTTTGTTTAAAAATTTTTAAATATATTAATAACAAAATATTTTGATAAAAGCTATAATTCCGGAGCTTATTATAGATGGGAATACAGGCGAAGAACTGCCAATTCTTACCAATAATTATTATTTAATACAAAATAAAAAAACAAACAGATATTTAAATTAGAGTGGCAATACAGAAATGTCTGAAATTGCACAACGATCAACATGGCAAATATTTGAAAAATTAAACGACGGTTGGTACAAAATGGATCATCAACCCGATATACATATCGTAAAAATAGCAAAATCTTCAAAACAAGGATTTTATTGGATTTATGACAAGGGTTGCGGTATTGATTGGAAAAATAATTTTGTTTTTTATTATAATTTATATTTTTATTATTCATAATAAAAAGTGGTGGAAGAAATGTAAATGGAGACACAGGTCCAAGTAGTGAGAAACCTCAAATTTCCTGTCATATTAATAAAAATTGAGAAATGGCAAATTGGAAGATTACTTTAGCAAAATCAGGTAGATAATTTAACATTTTTAAAAATAAGTTTACTAATTATTATTTTTAAATATTATTGTTAAAATTAATTATATAATTACATTTGTTTAATAAATAAATTCAAACTTTTTAATTAAAACAATAAATATAACAAAACAATTATAATTAATTAAAATTAGAAATATTTTTAAAATTTAAATTTTTATTAAAATAAAATTGTACAATAACTTTAGATTATGAATATTTTTATAAATATATTGTTTTTAAGCTTAAATATTGAATAATATTTACATAAAAATATTTAAATTTAGAAAAAATAATAGACAAAAACACCGGAGAAAAGCTGCCGTTATATACAAACAATTATTATGTAATTCAAAATCAAAAAACTAAAAAATATTTGATTTGGCTTGAAAAAGAAAAATTCATTACCAGTGATCTCAATGATACTAAGGTTGGCAAATATTTGCATATATTTGAACAAGTGGACACAAATCTGTATAAAGTAATTAATACATTGGATAATTTAATACAAATTTCTAAATTAGCCGAACCTGGTTATTATCGTTTATATAATAAAACAATTGGATGTTGTTAGTATTTAGAAGATTTATTTATAAAATAATGCTTGTTTAAAAAATTTACATGTTTAAATTTAGGAGATTCAAAGAACATATCATTGGATGCAATTGATACAGATTTTTGCTATTATTCACAAAACATACATTTGTCCGAAACTAATTGGAAATTAATTAAAGTTTGGATTTTAATAAAAAAAAATATGAGTTTAGCTAAAATACAAATAATATATAACCAATATTTGTCTGAAATACAAACAAATTATAACAAAAGTTTGAATGAAATCCAAATAAGGCATAACCAAAATTTGTCAGAAATTCATACAAATTATAACAAAAATCTAACAGAAATCCAAATAAGAAATAACCAATATTTATCTGACATAAATAAAAATTATAGCAAGAATCTAACAGAAATCCAAATAGGACATAACCAAAATTTGTCAGAAATTTATAAAAATTATAACAAAAGTTTAACAGAATTTCAAATACAATATAAAATTAATTTATCAGAAATACAGAACAAACTTGATAAGCATGTTGATAAAACTAATTATTTATATGTAATTTTATTTTTTATTGGAGTAGTAATAACAATGCTTACCGTATTAGCAATTGTGTATTACATAATAAACCAATATGTTATACACAATGAAATTTATCTTGGAGTTTATTACAAATCATAAACATTATTTGTAACTAATATATAAATTATAACCTAACGTTATTGGTATATTAATTTAGTAAGTGTGATAATTTTAAATTTGACATGTGTACTTTTTGTTTAAAATTTATTTTTAAATTAATTTTAAAATTCTAAATGATTTACTTAGCCTTAGTTCAAATAAATGTTACATATTAAAATATTTTTTTTATTTAAAATATATAATGCAACGCAAACAATTTGTATTTAATAATTAATAAAATAATTTAATATGGATCAATTAATGGTGATCTAAAGATATTCCTGCTATCAGATGAAAATTAAATCAATTAATTGTGATTTATTAACATTTTTAAATTGAAAATTTAATTTTTTAAATAATTTTTATTAATTTTAATTTTTAGTCGTAATTTATTGCCTAAATTACTTTGACATAACAAATGAGAGAAAAAATGAGACAAACGCCTAGCCATCTTATTATACATAAACTTAAATATCAATAGAAATTAATCCTAAATTAATCTGCAAACAATGCTCTAGCTTTCCCTTTATGAAGCTATTTCTGCACTTCTCTGTATTATTATATACAGTATTTATAATAGGAAAAAAATTAAATTAAATTAAACAAAAATAAAGTCTGCAATGCTAATTTATGGCAATCCATAACAAATTAATTTTATTTTAAAAATAATTTTAACCAGAAAAAACAGCAAATTAAAATTAACAAAATTAAAATTTTAAAAACATACCAATAAATAATTTTAAAATAACTTTAAGAAATTATAATCAAAGCACTGCTAAACCTTTGAAATTATTATAAATATTTATTAAATAAATTAAGTTTAATTATTTTAAAACTAATTTTTAATATGAATATTACAACAATTTTAAATAAAGATTTAATTAAATGTTGAATTTAATTTTATAAAAATTTTATAATTTTATAAATTGTAGATTAGTAAGAAATTAATTTTTTTAAATGGAGATAATAGAAAGTTGAAAGAAAATTAAAAGCACAATTTAGAATAAACCACAATTTTATTCATTTATAATTAACTCCCATAAAACTAAATTTTAATAAACGCAAAATAAATGTAAAATATGCTTGATCTGTATCAATTGTAATTAAATTTATTACGCCAGTTACAAGTAAAGTAATTGTGGCTTCTCTTGTAAAAATAATAAAATTAAAATTTTACAATTTGTTAATTAATAAATTTTTCATAAAAACATACATAAATCATATGGATTAATTGTTCCATTGGCGCTTAATAGCATGTTTGTTGAAATAGTATAGTTGAAAAACAATATTATAATATCATGTACAAATAACAACATTAGTAACGTTCTAATAAAAATAAATTTTTTTAGAAACATTATCTTGCATGATTATCTTTAATTTTTAATAACAAATTTAAAATTAAAATTTTAATATTTATTAAATCAAACCCAAATTATTTGTTTTTATACATTACGTTGTTTTAAAAATTATATATAAAAAGAAAAATTATATAATTTGAAGAAACATAGTTTATTGCAACAAAATATAAAACTTAATAAAAAAAATAAAATAATTTAGCTTAATATTGTATTGTTTTGGCCTGGCATTCCTGCCAGATTCAACCAACCGATCTGGTTTAGTAGCGCACCGCATTAGCCAGGCAGGCAGCCCGAACGGCATCGCCGCCAGCCAAAAACAACACACTAAGAAAAAAATTTTGCGATTAATTTTTATTTATTTATGACAAATAGTTTACAAATAAAATGTTAATTTAATAAATGAGAGTTTATGCTTGCCTAATACCCAATCGACCGGAAACTCGTTTCCGGTCAATTAGATATTAGTTTTTTACACGGATTTGTGGCTATCTATTGAATTTAGCTGATACAGCATTAGCCCGATTTATTAATAGGATGTAATGTAATTTTATGATATCACACCTTTTTTAAAATTAATGCAATTTAGCATTTATTGACCATTAATCATTATACTACAATATTTTATTTAAAAGTTTGTATAGCTAAAGTATTATTACAGCTGTATATATTTAAAAAATTAATTAATAATTAAAATGTAGAATAATTTTAAATCTAACAAAATTTAAAACTTAATAAAAAACAAAATTATTTAACTTAATATTTTATTTAAAAATTTGTATAGATAAAGTATTATTACAACTGTATTATACCAACATAATTTGTGGTTTAAATTAAAAAATTAAACTAGTTGAATATATAAATATAAAATAAAAATTTACTATTTTATTTTAATTTATGCTATTAACATTGAAATTATATTAAATTAATGTACAGTCAGTTTTTTATTCTAAAAGTGGTCCAAAAATAACGTTACTTTTTAAAACGATTTATCTGTTAATACTATATCATTGACGATAAATCGTTTTAAAAAGTAGTAATATTTTTGAACTACTTTCAGAAAAAAACTGACTTTATAAAATATATAATATTATTTAAATGTCAGCTGCATAAACTTAAATAAAAAATAATGTTGATACACAAAATACATTTTGATTTCATGTCATAATTAACTATTTGATATTAAAAACCTTTAATTAATTAAATAATCAACAAGTTTAAAAAATTCATAATAACAATAATGTTACACCTTGCAACTAATTAATAAAACATTGAAAATATTTTTCATTTATTTTTTTTAAATTTTAATTTTTTTTAATTATTATAGTTTAAAATTTAAACTGAAAATTATTATTTGTTTATATTTGACAATATGGTTTTAATTAAATTGTATATAATATTAAAATTATTATAATATCTGTTTAACTAATTATTTCAAAAATTTAAAAATTAATTTATAAAATAATTAAACAATTTTATGCCAATGACATGATTATAATTGCTTAAAATTATAATCATTTGAATCATTTTGACAAGATAATAAATTTTAATTTTTTCAATTTTATCAATTTTGTAACTAAATTTGACTATATATTTTAGCATTTTAATAATTTTGAAATAATTTATGCAATATAATAAAATTATTAAAATTTTAGAAACTAAAAATAATTTTTAGATTAGCAAAAAAATTTAATATAAAATTTAATTAATATCAATATAATTGAAAAAGTAACTTATAATTTAAATATATTTTGAATCAATAATTAAAAAAATTTTTCTAATATAACAAATACGAAACAATTATTTAACATAACGAAAATTTTCAAAAGTTTTTACAGTGTAGCAACCGCAATTAAACTAATTACACTATTTACATTTAAATATAAATAAATTACATTTTTAAAATTAATGATTTTTTATTTAGTTTACAAATTTTCTATTTAATATTAAATTTATACTAAATAAACATTATTATTATTAATTAATTTTTAACCCAGCTGTTGAACGCCAAGCTTTTGAAATAGAATAGTAACAATGTTAAATTATCAGTTGATAAATTACTTTCTCTTGAAATAAAGTATATTTCAAATATTTGATGGTAATCTATAGTTACAAAAATATTATTCAAATAAATTGTTACAATGTAAAATTAGCGGATATTAATAAAAAAATAAATAATCAAATAGAATAATTAGAAATATTTATACATAAAACATATTAACATTGACAATTGTTTCAAAAGAGTTTGCTTTCCTTAAAAATAATTTTGTAATAATTTTGATAAAATTTTAATTTTTTAAATTTAAACATAAAGAGAACACAGCAAATAACAATAACATTAACAAAAATAACAGCAAATTAAAATTAACACAGTTAAAATAAAACAATTCTATAAACAATTAATAAATAAAATTAGGAAATTATAATCAAAGCACTGCTAAACCTTTGAAATTCTTAATAATATTTATTAAATAAATTTTGTTTAATTATTTGAAAATAAATTTTTAATATGTGTATTACAACAATTTTTAAATAATATTAAATTAAAGTTTAAATTAAATTTTATATAAATTTTTAAATTTTATAAATTGTAATTTAGTAATAAATTAATTTAAATTTTATTTTAGTTTATTAAATGAGCATAATAGAAAGTTAAAAGAAAATTAAATGCACAGCCTAAAATATACCACAATTTTATCCATTTATAATTAGCTCCCATAAAACTAAATTTTAATAAAACCAAAATTAATGTAAAATATTTTTGCTCTGTAGCAATGGCAATTAAATTTATCACACCAATCACAAGTAAAGTTGAATAAATGACCATTAATACTGTGGTTTCTCTCGCTAAAATAATAAAATTAAAATTTTACAATTTGTTAATTGATAAATTTTTTAAAATAAAAACTAACATAAATCATATGGATCATTTGTATAATCGGCGCTCATTTGCTTAAGCATGGTTGTTGAAATAGTATAATAGGAAAACGATATTATAATATCAGGTACAAATAACAACATCAGTGACGTTTTAACAAAAATAAACTTTTTATTATTTTTACGAACAATATCTTGCATGATTATATTTAATTTTCAATAACAAATTTAAAATTAAAATCAAGCCCAAATTCTTTGTTTTTATACATTATTTTGTTCTAAAAATTATATATAAAAAGAAAAATTATTTAATTTGAATAAACATAATTTATTGCAAAAAAATTTAAAACTTATTTAAAAAACAAAATAATTTAGCTTAATATTTCATTTAAAAGTTTGTATAGCTATTATATTATTACAACTGTATTATACCAACATTGTTTTTGGGTTAAATTGAAAAATAAAACAAATTGAATATAAAATTAAAAATATATTATATAATATAAAAATCTACTTGTTTATTTTAATTTATGCAATTAAAATTGAAATGACATTAAATTTATGTATAAAATATATAATATTATTTCAATGTCAGCTGCATAAACTTAAATAAAAAGATAATGTTGATCCACAAAATACATTGTAATTACATATCATAATTAATTATTTGATATTAAAAACATTTAATTAATTAAATATTCTACAAATTTAAAAAAATTATAATTAAAACAATGCTAAAACTTGAAACTAAATAATAAAACATTCAATATATTTTATTTTCATTTGTTTAAAGGTGTTTAGTTTATAAATTTATATAGTTTGTAATTTGAAATTCTATAATTAACATAATATGAGGCTGTGTACAAGAAAATCAAAATCTGCATAACTGCCCCTTTGAATAGTAATTTTAAAGTTATTAGCGCTCAAGTTAATTTAGATTAACCAATTAATGCAACACATTACTTGTGTATCATTAATAGACAGCACTAAAAATATGTATAATTTAACTTGGGCGCTAACATAACAAATTAAATTTCCAGTTATATTCAGTTGGATTTCAATCAAAACCACATTTAATATAATGTTTATCTGAATTACTGTCAAAATAGTCAAACCTCGGATAGTTTTTGCTATCTTTAATAAATTAATTAAAAATATTTATTTAATTATTTAAAACTAAATTTATTAAGTAAGCATACCACATTCTTTACTATAAATCGAATAAAAACCATCTTGAGATGATTTAGCAAGTTTGACAACTTGACATCTATAATATGTGCACATTTGATACCAATCGCTATTTAATTGTTTATCAAATATGTGCTAGTATAAATCTGATTCATTAACTTTATTAAACCAAATTTTTGGATAAAAAATTAAATATCCTTTTTTATATTGATTTTGCACTGAATATTATGTATTGGTTAGTATCGGTAGTTCTAAACTTGTATTCCGATCAATGAGTGGTATCGAAAGTAACATTTTATCTAAAAAATTTTTAAAATGTAAATTAATATAAGTTATTAAAATTTTATTTATATTTACTTTGGTTAGTTTTAATTAATGTAAAAATAAATATAAAATATAATATTATAATTTCAATATACATTTTATTTTTAAAAATAATTCTATTTATTTGAAGTTAAAATGTTTTATTGCATAACTATTTGCTACAAAAAATAATAAAAAAATAATTTTTTTTGTTTCATAAATTTTGTCGTTGAATTTATGACGCAATTAAAACAGCAATACAATAGGATTATAAAAAATACTTTCAATGCTAATTGATTAATTCATTAAATTTAAAAAGCTAACTTTTGTATTTATATTGTACGACAATTATATAGCTAACATAATGTAAGAGAGCGGATACAAAACATTCATTTATATCAGTGTTCTAATCAATGGTAAAAAATGTTAACAATAATTTGTAAAATATGTTTTTTTTAATGTAACAAAAATTTATATATTTTTTCATTAGAATTACTCTTAATATAATCTCTTTTATTACAAATTAATTAAAAAAAATAAATAACATTTGTTTTTGAATAAAATTACAATTTAATAATATTATTGGTTATATTTTAAACTTAAAATGTTTTGCTTTATTGTTGAATCTATTTACAAAGTTGATTCTATTTCTCACTTATAATGGCATGCTAATATATACCGACCTTTTGTGTATATGGTCTACTTTTCTCTATATGAGCACGGCTCTATATATGCACGGCTAACATATAAGTGGAAATTTTTTTAATAATATTAATTAATTTCAATGAAGTTGTTTATATACATAGTAATACGATACAAAATTATTGCTATAAAAGTTAATAATATATTTTTAGCTGTAGTAGTCATATAGTCAGTCTATTCATAGGTAAGGCTAGTAATAGCAAACTCACAAAATATAAAAGTTGTCAAAATAGGAAAAATCCATTTAATCATAATTTGAACATTAATTGATGACTAACTCATACATTATATGTGGAAACATATCAGAACCCAATACAGCTCTCACATCAATTCTCAGTCAGCTTTCATACGAACTAGAACACATTTCCGAAGTGTTCTCCAGTGCCGCTCAACCGGAGCCACAAATTGTAAATTGTGATAACATCATGTCTTATACGTTATAACCACTACATACTTGTATTTTAATATTTACTGATTTTTATTAACTAATAAATGATTTTAATTTAATTTTATTAAGTCTTAAGTTTTATATAAACTGTTTTACCGGTAATATACGCAAATCTACATAAAATATAATCAACACCCACCACACTGCACGTACCTGCATGCCACATAATACCTGCCAGGTTTGGATCAACACTTTCTGCCGCACATAAGGGTACATAAACCATAATTTTAATTACTTAACTGTGGATCCGATTGAGAAGGGGAAATATTTTTGTGATAAATACGGCGCTAATTGGGCGCTACGACAATATAATCCGTACTCGACATATATGTTGTCGCCTTTTGTCAACAAGACTTACTCAGTGTCTGATATGAGAAATCTAAACCCAAGAGGAGTCGTTAATCCGGAAATGACGACAAAAGAAGAAGTCGAAGAAATACGACGAGCCGTTGGAGACCTGATTCGAGGTTTCAAGCGAGAAGAAGAAAAAATAGAAAAGTTGGAGCGAAAGAATAAACAGCTCATCGAAGACAATAACAAATTAAGAGAAGAAGTGCTTCGTCTTAGCATTAGAGCAAACACAAATTTCAATACAAACCCAGTTTTCCAATCGAACCAAACATAAAATCAGTCGACGACAGGATCGCACTCAGCCGACACATACTTCGCGAAACAAACCCAACTAAACCAACAAAGCCTTCACTTTATGAACCGATTGACACAAAGTCAAAAAAACTTTCTGTTGGAAAGTTTGAGTTTGGCAATAACGCACAGAAATGGTTGTCTCAGTTTGATACTGAGGCAAGAAAAGCGCTCATTCCGGAAGAGCTATGGCGAGAGCGCATAGGCCAACACATCGGGACATTACACGCGAGAAAGTTTGTCAATTTGATGGGTTTTACTCATAGCAACGATTGGCAAACATTTTAACATAAATTTTCGGCGATTTTCGACAATAACTCTCAACAACTCGTCTCTAAAGCAAAGTTGGAGTCTATTTGAGTTGACAATTACAACAATTTCCAGACATTTGTGTCCGACTGTTAGACAGAAGCCGAAGCCGCAGGAATAGTAGGGCCGAAAACGATTGGCTATGAGTTAGCAAAAAAGTTCGACAAAAGGTTATTCTCAACAATGCTTAACAACATAATGATGTGTCAACAAGACATGGATTCAGTGATTAACTGCATAATATTAGCCGTTAATGTCGAAACAGAGGTCAACGGATCGATATTCCAAAACAGAACTCAAACTTACGATTCACCGAAAGCCAGATCTCAACAAAACCGGTTCGACAGAGGACCTTAATTTTAAAGTTTTAAACCAAAGCGAAATCCAGAACAAAAAGCACATTGTGGTATAAAAGGGCATATAAAGGCCGATTGCATGATATACGCAATGGGCATACCTTCAGATGAAGCAAAAAGAAGACGCGAAATGAAAGAGTCTTCGCGACAAACATTTCCGAAACAGTTTGCAAATGAGTCGAACAATCATTTTTTGGGACAGCAAACGCCCACTCAACGGCCTCAACAACAGTTTCAACCACAACCGCTAGATCAGTCCACACCATAATACACAACGCCTTACTTTACACAATTTATTGGTATGTCAGGACCTCAATACACGTCGACACCGATAGCAAGACCAGCACAACCGGCGCAAACACAACAAAAGAGACAGACATTTGGCCAAAACGCTAATCAAACAGCACCGGTCCATGTCATACAAACACCTCAAGAGAACAATTTAAACATATTGGATGTCTCGTAGAGGCTAAAAACGGAACCCATCAATCAATAAGTCCTCACTTATTAGAACAAGTATTCGGAGGCAGGCCTTGGATAAGAGTAGCAATAAATGACATACAAGTCAACGCACTCCTCGACACCGGAGCTCTACTCAGTGTCATGTCGTTAAAACTGGCAGACATTATAGACCTTAAGACACATAAAGCCGATCTAAAGAGAGTTGACGTCGCGTCGAAACACAACAGAGTCTACGGAAGAGCAGAGTTTAAATACCGATTTGCAGGACTAGAGCGAAAGATATAGGTATTCGTTGATAAAGACGCTAATTGTGCACTTATTTTGTGCACAAAATTCATTTCTTAACATCACTTACGCATTACAACGAGTATTAATTTGATTGAAGTTTATAACTTTAACACAAATACATATAAAGGCTTCAAATCAGGAGTAATATCGACTCAAATCTCATGCGATATAATTAAAAGCGATTTAAATCGAGAAAAACGTCTCAAAGACTACGAACTAAAGACTACCGTTGAGAACATAAACTCAATTCAAACAAAAGAAAGAGATTTACTGCTTATTAGAAAGTTATCTCAAGAGAACTCAAACATTATTTTAACAAAAATCGATTCAATAGTCAACTCAATGACAGAAGATTTTGAAGAAAAGTTCAACAAAAATGACACAAAATTCGAGTCATATGAATCAAATTCTGATAAATCAGATATTGAAACCGATTGCACAGAACAGGAGTTCTTAAAAAAGTTCTCTATAGATCATCTCAATGACGAAGAACAGGAGTCAGTTGAACAATTACTCATCAAATATAAGCAAAGTTTTGGTAAAAACGATTTGGATTACGGGAACTGCGATTGGCTTGAACAGGCCATCGACACTATTGGACAACCCTCGTCATATCGATGTTCTCCTTATCGATACAGCCCTCTTGACCAGCAATGGATCGACAGATAGGTCGAAACAATGATAAAGAAAGGTTTGATTCGTAAGTCAAACTCAACATTCGCTTTGCCGCTCGTATTAGTCAATAAAACAGGAAAAGCACACAGAGTGACAAGAGACTACCGGCGCTTTAACAAACATTTATTACTTAATCAATGGCCGGTCGGAACAACTAAAGGAATTTTCGAATATCTTCATGACTTTAAAATCGGATCAATTATTGATTTGATTCAAAGCTTTTTCAACATTTCTATCAAAAAGTCTGATAAATTCAAAACTGCATTTCAAACAGAGTCCGGATTATATGAATGGAACCGATTACCACATAGACTGGCTATATTACCTCAAGTCATGCAATACGTCACAGACCGGAGATGTGGCGAAAACAAATGGAAGTTTTTGAACAATTATATCGACAACATATTGAAACGTTCTTCTCGTCAGATAGACCCGGCCAAGCAATTAATCCAGTCACGTCTAAACCAGTTCTGTTCTATCCTTTCCTGTCCTGTCCTGTCCTGTACTGTCTTGTCCTGTCCTGTCCTGTCCCGTCTTAGTCTCGATTGCCAGATCCACCTGCTCCCAAACGTTGTGACTCCGTCCGTCTCCAATTAGCGTTTAACCGTCCTTTCCAGATTTCACCTTTGTTCTGTTGTTGTGACCACTGCGGTCGTC
>JAQFXP010002518.1:0-14889 GCA_034693685.1 Belba bartosi | reverse complement strand
ACAGAAAACAAATCTAATAATTGAAATAAGTAAATTATAAATTAGTAAATTTTTTTATTTTAATACTATATATCTGGATTAGTCAAACACAATTGCCCTCTAATTTCAAAAATTTAGCAAATACGTTCTAAGTTTTGAACTGGAAATAAGTATCAGCCTCTGTGCTTTGCTTGCTTTTAAAGACGGCCAATAAATTTATTGTAAATTTTGATTAAATTCAATTTAAACTAAGTTAGATTAACTAGTTTTAGTTAAAATATTGTTTAAATGTAGTTAAATTGCCAAAATGGCGGAGAAAATGTTTGCCATTTTATCTTTCCCTATACCCTGCTAAGGTTTTAAAAAAAATACTTGCTAGTTTACTCTTAACTATATTCGCTGACTTGACCGATCACTGTTTATGCATATACGTGTCTGTGTTCTTAAATTAGTTAACTACTATAATATATTTTTTATTTTATATTATTAAAACTGATTTAATTTCTAAAATTAACTTTAAATAAAAAATATTTTAATTAAATTATTATAAAAGTTAAAAATGTTTTAATTTGAAATATTAAAAAAGAAAATAATATATTATATTTTAAATAAATAATATAACATAACACAATGTAAAAAATAAAATATGAAATTAAATTTTTTAATAAAAGAAAATAAAATCTAAAACACATATAAATCTAAGTTTTAAAATATTTTTATACTAAAAATAAAGCAAATGTTTAACGAGTTTTAAAAATTCTAATCATGGACTTATTCTAAGCACACATAATATGATTATTATATTAAAATATTTGAAGTTTTATATTAAAGACAAATGGAAATAACGTAAGCGTAAAGTTTTAAACAGAAATGCCATCTCAACAGATATAATAATATTAATGAAAAAAATCGATAAGATTAGAGCCCTAGCGATAGAGCTTTGCGTCATTGAATGTGATGCGAGCGGCAACACATTGTACGTATCGTTTGTTCGCCATTTTTATTAAAGTTTAAATGCGAACTAATCCAACAAATACACAAATGTAATTGATTTGGTAAGTTGTTAATTAGTTAATCTTAATTATTTTAGTTTCAATCCCTTATTGAGTTTTGCTTTAATAAGTAAGTATGAAAATTAAGTTTTAAAGCCCGAAAGAGCACTTTCTTGCATTGCACAAAATTTTACATTTGATTATAGTACTAATGATATATTATATAAGATTTTGTAAAAACTGCTTGTTATATAATTATTATGTATTTAATTGCGTTTTTAACTTATATATTGATAAGTTTTGCCAATATTTTTCAAAATACAAAGAAAATAAGTGTAAAATACAAACTTAAATGATTGAAATAAAAGCTAAATATGTTGACAACAGAACTAACATATTGTTTCGCTTATGGATTAATAATTGTTTTATTTTTAATATTTATTTTAAAAGGTCTTAAAATATTCAAAATATCGAACAAATATAGCCTAAGGTTATCAATAATGTGGCGATTGTTGATAGCAATGAGCGCTTTGATAAGCGCTTCCAGATCTCAATCATCTGGAAGACTGAGTCTGTTAACGGATTCACTAATACATCAATTTATGAGTGGTTTGGGCAGCAATCAAAACATCGATGACATGGGCTTTGACTCCAGAGTCAGTAAATTAGAACTCAATTAAGTTATTCAATATTTGAATTATGTGTTCCTGTGTTTAGAACATAAATCCGGTTCGAGTGGCAAAGGGATCACCAGATTATGAGATCCATCCGTTCCGTTTCCAAACCCGAGACGATATTCTTCTGCCGCGCGAACCCTCACCACGAAAGGAATATTTGGAGCACTCGTCGCTGTGGGGGCACCAGTATATGCAGGGTGGGGCCGGGGAGGGCAGTCAACGCCTTAAACCTGACGGTAGTGTCAGGAATGTTCAAGTGATTAAAACCGATGCAGTTCTGCCCGCGTATTGCAATCCACCCAATCCTTGTCCCATCGGATATACCGGTTAGTGATTAATAAATTTTAAAATTAAACCAAATATTATATAAAATAATTTGTAAATCAGCCGAAGATGGATGTATTGAAGAGTTTGAAAATACGGCTACATTTAGTCGCGAATATCAGGCCTCTCAGGAATGTATGTGCGATACGGAACACATGTTTGACTGTCCGGGCAATACAGATGAGAACGAATTGGAGACATTGGCGCGAAGTATACAAAATGAGGGAATTATGGACTCGACGTTAGATAAATTGGTCGATAATATGCGAGAAGACTCGAGTGAACACAAAGTTGTGGCGAAAAAATTTTTCACTAAAAGAGTAAGTCATTGAGAAATCATTAAAAATGTATAATTCACTCAAAGCGCGAATTTATTGGTATTTTGCGAATGAATTTGATGAGTGAGTCAACAATTTAATCTTGCAGATTCATAATCAATATTATAAACAGGTTGCTAAAAAAGATGGCAGAGCTTCTGGAACCGCTAAATCTGCTGGATTGGTGAGCAAACAATTAGTTTGTGATTTAAAAAATAAAATATTAAAAATACACAAAAATTTTTAGAAATCTAATCCATACTTAACCGGTGACAAACTTCCTGTGGTTGCTAAAAAATCGCCGCATCTTGCTAAAGGCATTTAGGTTTTGTTTTACTTCAATTTTTTTCATTTTGAACAAATACTATATTTAGTTCTATTTTTTAAATGTTTTCACAAAATAATCGATTTATTAATAAACATTATTTAAATATCATTTGCGTTACTGTAATGATTGTGATATTACAGTATTTGTTGTTTTATAATTATTCGCTTGTTTTCAAATTTTCAATGTATGCTCTGTTTTGTGATACCTTGACATTAGTTTTGTGATATTATAGTGAATTATTTGTTTTACAAATTAGATATAAATTAGATATATTATTATAACTAAATCAAATTATAAATTGTTTTTAAATATGTTTTAAACCATTGATGTGCACGTTATGCGGCCAATAGGGTATTTGAACATTATTTATACAAATTTTAAGATTAATATAGGGTTTTCTGCCACTATGTTTGCCAGACTGACATTTATTTGGCAAAAATTAACTTTTTAAAATTAACTTTTCAAAATTTCTGTCAAAATTAAGCAGTAACAATTTTAAAATTAGAAATAAACGTAATTTTGGCTAAACCATCGCACATCTCAGTTTTAAACCGTATTTGCTTCATTGATAATTTATTCAATATTAATAAAATAATTTAAATTATTATCTAATATAAAATTTTATTAATATATTCTAATTAATGTACTGAACAGTACCGAAAAATAAAGAGTAAAATATTAAAAGTTTTTAAATTATCAAATTTTAATATTTAAAAATATTCTAAACTAATTATCGTATAAAATATCACTCAATGTTTGTTAAAAGTTTGAGTGAATGTATAGTAAAATAAATTACAAATTAATATAAAAATACTCTAATCTTGAGAGGTATGAATGTTTGCTAAAAACTATTTTCTAACTATTCAGTGTTTATAACAAAAATCACTTAATATATTGCAAATGTATTTCTTAGATAAAACACTTAATTAGAGATTAAAATATGTGAACATTAAGTGTTAACTATAGAACAGTAGTGAACAGCAGTTAAACACTTCTAAATAGTTAAATGTTTAGACACTTTTAATAGCAATTTTATCTCTGATTAAATGTTTTATTTAAAAAATGTTTTTGTCATATAATATGAGTCAATAGACTGTTATAACTTACAAATTCTTAAACCTAAAAGTAATTAACTGTTATATAATTCTTTTCTAAACTACTTAACAAAAGTAATAAATAGATAAAAAAGTAATCGAAATTTTTTTTAATCAGTAATTATATCTTATCATTACTGAGGCTTTGCTAAACATTATTGAAATTGTGTATTCGGTTCAAACAAACTATGTAATATTTAAGAGTATTTTTAGGAATTGACACAAAGTTCAAAGATTCGGGTTTGGGATAATCGTGCAATGTTTTGAAAACTGCGAATCTATTATCAAAGGAAATGAAATTGATTAATGTTTTCAATTTAAGATTATTGAATTCAAGACTAATGTATTAATAATTCAATTATTATATTATTTTATGTAACTTAATGTATCGATAAAGTCTGTATTGCCATTATATCAATAAAATTATATTTACTTAATATGAATTAAATAACATTTATAATAATTTTCTATTTATTAAAATATTTAAACAAAATTTTGAATAAAATTGAATAAAAACTCATTTGAATAGTTTCCTATGATTTGAATGAATCAAATCATAATTAGACTATTATTTTGATACTAAGTTGAAAATGAAATATAAAGTCTAAACTTTAATGACAAGAGTTCTATAAACTGATTAAATAACTTAATTGAAAAATTCGTCTTATTTTTCACGATTAGTGACTGAATTATTCAGAAAATCTAATTGAGAAGAACTTCGAGTTTATTACAGACTTTACTTATATGTCATTAAAAGCTGATTACATCTAATATTTTAAGGAAAACATAGAATAAATAATTAACTTTAAGTCTCTAATTAATTTATGGCTCATTTGTCTAAAATTAAAATTGAATTCAAGTTCAAACACTACTAATAGTGCCCTAAGACTGAAAAAGAAAGACTACCACAAACTCTCTCATATTATCTCAGATAAGATGAGTTTTAAATTGATTTTTAGATTTAAAAATGTAAGTCTTTTTTGGTTTAATTAAATTGAATTGAATTGAATTTAACATAACTTTCTTTTCAATAGTGTTTAGATATGTTTTCAATTTTGATATTAATTGTAAATTTCGTATCAATTGGTTATACTTCGGAAACATTGAATAGCGATTTATTGAGCAATAGATTGCATTCGGCGGCACTCGAAGTCATATCATTACATCGAAGTAATTCATTCGTTGATTCGATTAATGAAGAGTTGGCTCAACAACAAACTCAAGACATCGACACAAAAGATGACATTCTCCGCACCAAACGATCCGTTCCATCCTTTTTCAATATTCCAATTCTGAGCAATTCGACTAACTTTATGCACAGCTATATATCAGATACCGGTGCCGGCAATAGAGAGGACTTAATGATTGAACACATTCGAGAGGAACGGCTAATAATGAATGAGTTATCAGCGATGAGGGGCTGGAGATACGTTCGATTTAATAGCACTGACTTTGTTATGGCTTATCGAGACTTTCATCTGAATGTATGGCAAATGAGACTAACCGGTGATATCAAAGACCAGGGAATCAACTTTGACCACAGAATAGCCTATTGTTCGATAGACTTGAGAAATGAAGGCACGGAAGGCGTGATAACGAATGCCATGTTTTACAACAAACTAATGAAAAATAGCGAAGTCTTGTTCTTCGCGGTCACCATCGAGTCGGCAAAAGGCAACCAATTGAGAGCATATGAAGTGAGTTCTGGTCAATGTGTTTCGGTATTCCATTGGAATTTCCATCACAACAGACCTCTTCGGATGGGTTTTGTGAGCTCTCAATACGAAAGCGCTTTAGTCGTACTCTTTAATAGCACTGTTAGGGCAACTGAACTGAAATACACCCAAAAAAGTCGGGACGAGTCGACTAAAGTGATTGAAGTTTACGTCAATAATGCCGTAGATTTGGAAACGTTTACAATAAACGGATTTGGATTCATAGCTTTGGCCAATAGGTTTGGCTGTGAAGTCTATAAAATGAATGAATTCCTTTCCCAACACTTACAGTTCGATAACATCAATATCGCCGACATTATAGACATCAAAGCATTTAGACTCGGATTCAACCACTTCTTAGGATTGGCCACAAACACGAACCACCAGTATCTGCACGTGTGGTATAGCGGCTCCTTCTATCTGAAGCAAGTACTCAATGAGGAGGCTGTCATCAAATGGGACACTATATATATGCCGACCTGTAGGGACGATGTGCTGATATATTTTGTTCGAAACGGTTTATCCGAACAGATATACCGATGGAATGGCCAACGAAGGGAATTCCAATTGACTAATACCGAAGCAAACGAACGACTCTCTCGTAAATACCAGGTTTTGCCGCTTTCTATAACAGACTTTTCATACAATCATACGGCGTATGTACTGCAAGTCGACACTAATAGAAGAGTTCATTTAGTTTCGATCGACACCCGACTCGAAGTAGTTCCGGATCCGGAGCTCATGAGAGGACATAAAATCTCTGAAGTAATGCATAACTTAAAGGAAAGGTTTGTTTTCCAACAAACATATTTGCAGAAGATTTCCGATGAACTCAAGTATGCCATTCGACCCAATACTAATCGAATAGTAATTACTCCAAATCTAATTCGCAATCTGACGGCAATTAATGGAATTTTTGTTAATCAAATCAAAACCCTTTCAAACATTATTTGGCAAAACTCTAAACTAACTGTTAATGACTTAAAGTATAGATTTAAAGATTTAGTTAACATTATTAATGGTATTGAACAACAAATTGCGAGACTATTGCAGACGACTAGTGACGTAGTTTTGAGAAACAAGCCATCGGTGATAACCGGCCGAAAGCTGTTTGTAGGACACATTGAAATGCATTCTTTGAACACTTCTTCAGCTATTATTGGATCAGTCGGTCGACAAAATTTAGCGCAAATTATGAACAATTTGTACCGAAAGAGTAGACCACAAATAGTGAGAGGCGTTAAACATATAGTAAAACCAACTTTTGTCAAACACGCGATCAATTCGGGTTTAATTAATGGAATTGAATTCAAGAAACAAATAGTGACAACAAATAGTCCGCAAACCATAAGGGCTTTAATTAACTATAATTCACAGCTAATGGTTACAAACGATTTGACAATAAGAGGAAAACTTAATAATTTTGATTTGGATAAAGATCTGATTTTTCTCAATCGTCCGGAAGTTGTTTTGGCGCCGAAGGTATTTACTTCGCCTCTGATTATCGCACAGAAAGTCAATTGTTTTACCATCGATGACATAGATCTGATAAAACTATTGCCAAATGTTTTACTAACGACAGGTTTACAGACTATTAATTCGAAACTGATTTTAGTGAAACCATTTCATACAAAAAGCATTTCAGTTAACGGAATGGTTAATAATGTCGATATCTCTGCTATGTCTCACCAATTAGTTTACAAGAATCGACCCGTCACTGTCATTGGCAAAAAATTCTTTATTTTAGATGACATTCGTATAAATAATGATCTAATTGTTCGAAAACGACTCGACGGCCAAAGAATTCCTGAAGACTTACTTCTAAAATCAAGAGATCAGGTAATGCTGTCAAACATTTAAAATAAAAACTTATTAACAAATTAATTAACTTTTAGGTCATAACTGCATCAAAACTTTTTAAAGGAAATACTAGATTTGATGCAAAAGTAATTGTCAATGGGTTTGTTGATGGCCTTCGTTTACCACAAGATATAGTGACACTGACTCATAACGAGACAATTTTTGGACCAATTGTTTTCGCACAAAGTATTGTCGCCAATCAAGACATAGACGCGCGCCGTCTGGTCGATGGCGTCGACATATCCGAACTCAGACTTCAATCACTCAAATTGAACGACAATTTAATTCAAAGTAATGTCAGATTTGATAAACCTGTTGTTGTCGGCGCCGTTGACCTGAGCCAAGACGTAAATGGAATTAATTTGAGTTTAATGTTCAGAGAAGCCGTATTTAAGGGCAGTTCCAATGTTGAGATAACGGGCACTAAATGGTTCGATTCGCACATCCAATTGAAAGAATTACTGACAGAACGACTAAATGGCGTCAATTTGACTGATTTAATAACGACTAACAAGAATGAGACGATATTTTCTCCGAAGATATTTTCTGCGTTGACGTCATTTAAATCAATTGTTGTTAAAGGTCTGATCGGAACCGTTAATATCGATAATCTTTACAAAAATCGGATATCGCTTTCAAAGCCGGAAACCATTGACGGAATTAAAAACTTTTTAAACACATTTGTTATCAACGAATGGCTGTCCGTCCGCACTATTAATAATATTGTTCCACAACTCGAGTTTGTTCTCAAATCTAAGTCTCAAGTAATCAATGGAAAGAAAATATTCCGAAAACCTCTGAACGCAAACAAATTAATTGCAAGAAATCCAACTCTAGTTAATGGAAGGATTGCCAATATTCCGATCAATGATCTAAACTCTCGTGTCATTCGACTTAACTCTCATCAAACTATTCCAATAAATATCGAACTAATTAACAGTAATTCAAGTCATGTCGAAGTGTTCAGAGATCTAAATGGACTTAATATAAGACAATTTGCCGATAATGTGATGTCTGTATCAAAGCCTCAATTAGTATTCGCATCAAAACTATTCCGAAACGAACAAACCTTTTCTCATATAGTGAGCTCTAAAGGCGTTAGTGGTATATCGCTATCATATTTGAAGGCAAATGCAGTCCATTTGAACGGAATGTCCCGAATCATAGCGCCGTTTACTTTCACACATCCGGTTGTCTTCAATAAGCCTATAGTAGTGTTGGGTGTCGTAAATGGAGTGAATCTGTCTTACATTGCAGTCGACGCCGTCTATAAGGCCGCAAATAACTTAATCAGTGGACACAATGTATTTAAATCTGGATTTCGAGTTAACGGCAATATTCATGCCTTGACTTTCAATGGAATTAATTTGTGGAACGAGTTATTGACAAACAATAGAAATCACATAATCAGAGGTAGAGTGAGATTTGCAAAGTCAGTGAACATAAACGGAAACATTGAATTGAATGGTCTGATCAATGGACTCGATTTGTCAGAGTTTAATAAAATAGTGATGAAAACGAACGAAAATAATTCAATTAATGGAAATTTGGAACTAATTGGAGAAACAAAAGTGTTGACGGATTTGAACATTAGGGGAACATTGAATGGCATTAATTTGACCGAAATGTTCAATAACGCTGTTTTCATAAACTCGGATCAAGTGATCAGTGGAGTAAAGACTATATTAGCTCCGATTGGACTATTGGGTCACTTGAATACTACGACATTAAATGGTGATAATATGCCGGAACTGCTCAACGATATTGTTTTCATTAATAGTTTAAAAGTACAGCAAATACTGGCGCCGAAGACATTCACTAAAGATATTACGAGTAATGGATTGATTCAAAGAAAAGGTATTGCAGTTATGGCTCTAATTAATGGTTTGAATTTAGCGAAATTGGATTCAGAAGTGGTTAAAGTAAATCGAGCGACCATTTTGACAGCAGTTTATAAGTTTAAGGAATTGACAATAATTACAAACAATTTTACGCAAATGTTTGGTCGCATTAATGGCATAAATCTGTTCATAGATGTGATTCATCTTCACTCCAAACAAACGATAAATGGATCGAAAGTCTTCGAACATTTAGTACTCAATGAAAATGCATTAATCGATGGTTTAGTAAACGGTTTGTCTTTGAAAGCTCTTGAGTTAAACACATTTTTTACAAATAATAATCAGAAAATAACGGCTCATAAGATCGTGAGCGGATTAATTGAGTTTTCCTCTAATCGTAATAACGTCGGAGTTCTTAATGAAATGAAAATTCCTGAAGACTTGGTTACACTTAACGACAATCAAACCCTAATCTCAAACTTAATTTTTAATAATCCATTATTTGTTAACAAAAATTTGTTAGTAAGTGGGTTTGTAAGCGGACAAAACCTGACAAAGTTGGCCTCTGAGTCATTAATCAAAGATATGCCACAAGTTTTGTCGAAACCAATTAAATTCGATTCGATTGTCTTCAGACAGGATGTGATTGTTGGACAACACGTCGATAACGTAGATCTGAGCGCTCTTTCAAATAACGTAAAACAGTTTACAAAAGTCGTGAACATTTCGAAAGACTTATTGATATCAAAGGCCAATCGCCATCATTACGCGTCCGACTATCTCTACAAATCGTTAGAAAAATCGGTTTTTGAAATCGATTCTTTCAATTTGTTTCAAAATTTAGACGAAATTCACTTTAATCGCATCGATATCTTGGATAACAATGTTTTCGCTTTGAGAGAAACGATAGAAATTCCACAAACCGTTCACTCAATTAAATACAATCCTAAGAATGACATTTTTGAAGTATCGCTCGTTAAACAAAATCCATTTATAATTAGTAAACCATTTGTTCTAAATGGGGAAGAGTTTGTCACTCATATGAGCCCACATTCGGCTAACTTTTCATCGCATATCACAAAATCCGGTCAATTGTTTGCAAATATCGGTTATTTTGTCCAATCGATTGAAGTGTTAAAAGTGAATCTAAAAACTGTTTTATTGATTTCGTTTCAATCAAATACTGGAAGACTAATGATTCACTCAATTGAAAGCATTCCGAACAACAAATATGTGTTTAACCGAATCACCGAATCATTTGTGGGAACCGGTCTGTAGTTTAAAATATATTAAATGTTGACTAAACTTACAGTAAATTAATTGAAATTACTTTTAATTACTTTTAGATACACTGAAAGTAATAGCGTTTCAAAACCAAAATCAAGTTTATATAGTAGTGGCGAAACATTTTGGCCTCAATTGTGTGGTCGACTCAACCGGCACTTTGGTATTCATTCTTCGAGAGAACCGAATGCTTGAATTGATTCAGAAGATTCCGCTCATGAATGTGGCCGATGTCGTCCATTTTGCAAACAATGGCAAACATTACTTAGCTCTAAGTGACGGCTCAGACATCCAGTCGTCTCTCAATCGACAAACTATTTATGTCTATCGAAGTGAACTAATGCGACAAAAATGTGGATTTTCTTTGTTTCAAAAACTCGAATTCGATAATGTCTTACAATTGTCTGCTTTTACTTACGGAACCACACATTTAGAACACCAATACTTAGTGGCCTTTAATTCATCGAATGTAATGGTTTGGAGACAATCCGGTATTGAATTCTATATATAATATATTTCTAAACTTTGTTTTCTAATCAATTTAACCTATCGTTCATCAAAAGGCGAATCGGGTTTTACTCACAACTGGTTATTACATACAAAGAGCGCTCGAGTTGTTGAGCCGATCATCGCTTCCAACCACTTGTATCTGATTGTCGGACAAAGTTATAAATGTCACGAATCGCTGGTATTTAAAGCAGAAACCAGAGGAATAACTGTTGCCCCGATCAGTTTTAGATCTAATTATAATTAAGCTTTAAATTTATTATTAATAAACTTTTATACATATTATACATATTATGTTTTTTATTTTTTAGAGTATTTAAAGTAAATTTGAAAATAGTTGTCATTTATTGAGGAACTGTTTTAAATTAAAATTATAGTTTTTTTTTGTTTCTTAATAAAAATAATTTAAAATTTAGTTTTTGTTTTATTAAAGATATAATTTGTGAATAAAATTTTTAAAAACAATTGTGAATTCGATTTAATAAGTTAGTTTCTAATTGGTATTTTAAACAATGGTCTCAAATATAATTAATATAATATATTTGCTACAGTAATTTCAACATAACTTTAAAATTTTTAAAAATTACTCGATTTTATTGTTTCAATTTAAAAACTACAGATTTCACTCAACACCAAATTATTTTCACCAAGTAAAAATATACAAAATTTGCTATCTTAAACTTTTTATTCAAATAAACAATGCAAATATAATATCTAATTTTTTATTCTATTATTAGTATTTTTTTAATTTAAATGTTTGTTTAAGATAATGAGATTCAATTATTAAGAGTTCAAAAGTGTTAGTTATCTTTTTTACTATTTATTAAGAAATACAAAACACTTTATTTGCAAAGACTAGTCTGGCCTATCTCAGGCCTATTCAGATAACATATTTTCGTATGTTTAATAAACAGTAAAAGAGCTCACTAACACTTTTGAACTTTACTAATTGCCTCTCACTGGTTTAAGATATTAAGTTCAAGCTTGCTCAATAATTAAAACTATAAAGCCATTAAGTTAATTTTATGCCAAGTTTAAATTTATGCAAAGTTAAGGTATATATTGAAATTTTAATGAGATAGTTACGAAATTATATATTTAAATTAAAACTTTTATTTTGAATAAATTTAAGTTTAAGTATGAAACTCAACTTATTTTATATAGATCTGAAAACTTAGTTTCGGAAAATTTAATATTAATTTGCGAAAACATTTATTTATAATAATTTGTATTTTATAATATTTACAATTGTTCGCAAATAATAATTACTAATTATGTACATCACTATTGTATTTACAGTATATTAAGCAAAAATAGTAAAAATTGAGTCAAAGCTGCGTTTCATTTAAATTCAATTGAATGTCAGTAAAGCTATTCCATTGCCGACGGAAATGATTAGATAGGCGTCGGATAAAGTCTCTATCAGTTATTGAACGTCTCATTGGACTCAAATTATTGGCATTTGTCGCTCGCAATGAATGGCATTCGTGCAGCACTTCCTCATATGTGGGCGGATTGTCGACCGGCTCAGTGTGGGTCGTGTTCTCGCTATTAATTAGTGATAGTCTTCTGATTAAAGTATTTTGGTTTTGATTAGTAATCGGCGAAACAAAGTATACGATTTGTCCGTTTCTAAGCGATGTTCGACTCAATGAATGGATCAATCGATTAGACGTTCGGTTAATCACAGTTTCATTAGTTTTGGCGGAATTAAAGTGACCGCAAAATTCATTTCCTATATTAATGCCGTCAGTAGTCTCAACAAGTATTGCCTCCGAATAACTCGGAGCTATAGTATGGTTATTGATGAGTTCGATGCTGTCTATAGTGGTGTCTCTCGACAAATGGCATAAATCGTTAGAAGAACTCAAATAGTTTTCGCCAAACAGTTTGATTACCTTTGGGTTAATATAGATAAAGAAAAGTAAGTTTTGCCAACAGTTATCATATTTTATATATAGTATATCTTGCGATACATTAAGCAAAAGTGATAACAATTACTTGAAAGTCGACATAAGCTGTTTGGTATTCTATGAGCGCCCGAAAGGGCCAGGAGAGCAATAATAAAGAGAATAACCAAAAGGCAAGATGTGATACATAGAAGGGAAGTCGCTCGGAGTTAGCATGAGATACCATATACTCCTGGAAATTAGCACCGACTAAGTCCAGGCCTTCTCTCATCTCAAGATAGTCGTCATATCTCTCGTTGTCCTCAAAGAAGTTCGAGCGCTGTTCCTCAAACTCATTCGCAGACTCTATGTTTGCAAACGCAAAACCTATGGCACAGAGAGTACAGAGTTTGGGTTAGAGTATGCAATGCCAGATAAGACTCCAATCAATATGAGCTCTAATCTAATTAAACGCAGTAATAGAAACTCCTATCAAACGTTTGGAATTGTTTCCAAATTATATGATATTATTCTATACAAGAATTTGATATAATATACATTCATATTATGGTTTAGATATTTGTAAAGTCTAGATGTTGTGTCAAACTGTGCTCTATTTGATTGAATTGCTTAAAAAGCACAGCATATCTGTTTGGCAAAAATAAATGCCATTAAATAAAGACATTTATCATTATTTGAATCTCATATATCATTCTTCACGTGAATTGAAAGCCTATAAAATCAAATCCAAAGAACGCGAAACGAATTTTCAATTTAGACTTATTGTGTGCCGCTATAGCTGGCAATACATGTTTTGAGTATTTTGTTCGGCATTTCAATTGTAGATGAGATCAAATAAATTTATTGCAATAAAAATCATTCTTTTCTTGATATCTGAATTGAATCAAAATTTTGTTCCGAATAAGAAATTTTCAAACCTTTAGTAAATCGAATTTTAGTGACCGGATGCAACTCGAGGTCCAATAATTTTTTCGATATGTCTTTGACACCACAGCTTCCATACGAAAAACAAGAGCCCGTGACGTGACTATTGATACGTTCGTAATATATCTGAGCCGTCGTATAGGCGTCACCGTTCCGATAGCGAGTCACCTGAATAGCCATTAATTAAAACCGACTTTTTGTTAGATTTGTTTAGTCACACAATAAACAAATAATTAGTAAATGGATTTCTCATTCAAAAAATTGGCACAAATTTGGAGTTAGAACTCATCCTGGTATTTCGAAATAAATTTATGAATTCTTAAGTATGTCTTACTTGTCGAGAGCGGCGAACGTAATGATAGCTGACTGAAGTGAAGGTACGGTTTATGTAATATATCAAATATAATATTAGTTAATATTAGTTAGTTTATATAATTTATGCAAAATCGAAATTTTTTAGAGAAGCGATTATTCAATTTGATTCCATACCTGCTTTCCACCAAATAATAGGCTGCGCTTCTCTCATTTGACCGATACGGCTGTAAACTGCGCTCGCATTCAGACTATAGATCTTTTCATTAAAAATTGAGAATAAAATTCAATTTTATTTTTAGCAAACGTTAGAAGTTTTTCATACTCTTGTGTTTTATAATTAATTTAATAACTTGTGAAATAACTTAAATAAATACATGTATTACTACTTAATAAATAATAGCAAAAACTTTCAATTTGATTAAACTCGAAATTGTGTTTAACATTAGATTTAAGTGAAGAAAAAAACTTTTTTACATTAGAAAACTTGAAACTCATTAATTTTCCTGACTATCGAATAATAGTTTCTTTTAATTTGAAAGCAAGTAATTTCACAGATAGTCGAAGCGTTAAATTACAAAAAAAAAATTAATTTTCAGATTAATTATTAGAAACAATAGGATTTTGTGTTCAATTCAATTAATGTTCACATCGTTTCCCTTTACAAAAAAAACTAATTTAATGATATATTGATGTTCTCTCAGTTTCTAACTTAACTTAAAAGCTTTTTATATAATCTGAAAAATTTTCTTTTTCAACCCTCTCTCCCTCTCTCTCCCTCTCTCTCTCTCTCTCTCTCTCTCTCTCTCTCTCTCTCTCCCCTCC
>JAQFXP010002517.1:0-14891 GCA_034693685.1 Belba bartosi | reverse complement strand
GTAATTTAAACTTAAATATTTTGAATATGATTAAAATTATTATTTTATCTAAAATAAAAGTTTAAAAATAAAATGTAGAAGCCAATCTATTTATAATTTTGTTTAAATATCAAAATTCGAGACCCTTTCTGATTATGGATAACAGTACAATCCAATTTTTACATAATTATGTACAGTACTTATAACTTCAATCTAACTAATTTGAACAAAATATCATATTAATTTAAACATCGTTTTTATGCTTTCTCCATTGTGTAATTAGAAACTTTGATATAATCTATCCATGAGAAACAAATTGTCTTGTTCTTCAAACTTTAAAATAAGTTTAGACTCAGAGAACGAGCACTTCGTTAGAAAATGAGTTCATATTTTGTGCCTTCATTTGTCGCAATATTTTTCTTTAAACTTTCTTTTGGGACAACTGATGAAGAGGTAAAAATAAAATATTTATTTTAATTAAATGATTAAAATTATTTATTTATTTATATTGACCTTATTTTGCGGTAAAATTAAATGTTGTTTTAAACTAAATATATTATTTAATAAAATATAACTTTTTTAAATTAATGAATTATTTTACTTTTAAACTGTTGATATTATTTTGAAGTAGTGATTAATTTATGTAATATCTCGTTTTTTCTTTTAGTCTTTAATAATAATTAGCATGTTAATACTTGTAGCACAAGTAAAATTTATACATGCTAATTTAGTAAAAGATTACTGATATTGTGAAGTATGGGTTTAAACATATAATAGATTATTGCTAACAGTTTTATAGATTTAACTAAAAAAAGTTTTTAATTAACTATTAAATAATAATAATTGCATTAAATATAAAAAGAAATTAAAGAAAAAAATATTTTTAATTGATATTTTTAGATTGAAATTATATCTCATGTTCCCGAAGATTGTTCTGATTTGAAAAAAGTAAAAATCGATAATATTTTTACTAAAAATCAGACCTATTTTGCTGTTTATGGAAATTTTAGTCGATATGTAAAAGTCACTGACATAACAGCTGATCATTTGCCTATTGTTCGGCTTAAAGATCAACCGGAAGTGTTTGATGACAAAATTAAACAATTTTTAGAAGACGCAAAAATTTTCGATAATTATCTGTTTGATGACAATACTTATAGTCTGAAAGTAATTACTTTAAAATTTAAACAACTTTTCAAAAGTCTAACCAAATCTGAATTTTAATTATAAAAATAGAATAAAAGCGGCATTTATTTGATTGGATTCAATTACTTATGGTTGGGTTGTCCGCAAGCACTTTGCCTGTCAGGCACTGTAGACGCGGCCACAAGTCTGGCCAATGGAACGGTTTATGTGTTTCGGGGAAACTATTTTTGGGATCTAAAAGATCCGCCTTTTGTGAAGAATGCGAAGAAAATAATGGAATGGAAGGGCTCTAACAAAGATGAAACGGACTTTGATTTTGGTTATTTCAATAGTGTTGTCACAAATGCTAACTTCACTTCATTTTATACGGTTTTGTTATAGAAATTCATTTATATTATGTATTAATTAATTGAAATTAATAATTGAATTTAACAGAAAGACCGGCAATACATATGGGATGAGAGGCTGGTTGATAGCATCGAGTTATCAGTCAAAGAGTTTCAATTTAACTTGGACGCAGCCTTCTATGTTCGCTATGGCAATAAAGGAATCACTTTTTACATAAAAGGTTTTCAATTCTAATCAATTGATTAAATCTTATTAAATGGTTTATAATTATTGTTTCAATAATCAGACGACGAAATAATGAATGACACGAATCCATTTTTGGCATCACCTAGCTCAAAAAATGGCATTTTGTGGAACAAAGTGGATGCTGGTTTTGCTAAGGGATCAGTTATTTACATATTGAAAGACTGGCATTACATCGAATTGGCTAACAATTCACCCTTTCCTCCAAAGCCCAAACCCGTATACAAAGACCTCTATAACTGTCCCTCAACTCTGTATGAGGTCAACAATGAAAACGTCGATAAAAATATTATAATTGTTTTAGTGATTCTGTCGATTATAATCATTTCTTCAATTGTTATTTTAATTGTATTGAGAATAAGAGTCAAACAAAGACTTAGACTATATATAAGTGAATAGATATTAGATTCTATTCAATTGTTAAACATTAATAATACAACAGTTTTTTCACATAAGTTAATAGTTAATAGTTAGAGATAGTTCCATATAAATAAACAATTTAAATTTTTACTTTTAAGATATAATATAATAATAATAATATTTCTGGCAACATGTTAATATATGTTAATTTAAAAATTAAATAAATCTCATTAATAACGTACAGATAATCCCGTTTAAAGGCAACTATTTTTTATGCACCAACATGTTGCCTTTATTCCGGGTTAAATGTATAAGATTAATGCATACAATTTATAGTTATATTTATAATATTCAGTAAAACAGGTTATAATAAATTTAAAATTAAACCATAAAATATCACTAAAGACAAACATTTCAATTATCTATCGTTAGCATAAATACTGTATATTAAGGTAGAGCCAGATTAGGTGAATCAAGAAATCCGCCGTCGATTTTGAGTTGAATTCCAGTAATAAATGATGAATTACTCGAAGCCAGAAATAATATAGCGTTTGCCACGTCATCGGTACTACCTGGGCGTCCTAGAGGATATTTTTCACTTACAGCTTGCCACATTTGGGCTAATTGCGGTTCTGATAGATTTAAATATCGCGCAAATATTGGAGTTTGTGTTTGTCCGGGACTTCAGTCAACAATAAATGAACAAAATTAGTTAAAATACAAAAATTAATCAATAATTAAACTCAAGAATCACCAAACACTGTTGACTCGTATGCCTTTCGGCGCCCAATCAATGGCCAGACATCGGGTCATCATATCCAGACCTGCTTTCGATACACAATAGGCCAATATTTCTGGAAACTATAATTTGATATATTTTAACTAAATTTGGTAAATGTGTATAAAATATAGTTAAAACTGTTAATCATATTTAGAATTAAAATTTTTGTAAAATTGTCTTTCAATTACCGGTTTAAGTCCACAAATACTCGAATTATTAATGATAACTCCTTTAGATTTTTCAAGCAATGGTAACGCTCTTAGCATGAAAGTTCTCATAATTAAAATTGCTACAAAGTAAATAATTTTATATATTTGTCTCACTTCAAACATAGCTGATAAACAGCTCGTAAATTGACCCTGTGCACGTCGTCGAATGACTTGATCATTGACTCCTCTGTCCTGTCTGTTCCCCGACCGGCGTTATTGACCAATACGTCCAATTGGTTGTGAGTTTCAATGATTAAGTTTATTAGTTTCTCCACATTTTCATCTTCTCCTATGTCTCCAATAAATTTTAGCGCCTTTTCAGTCGTTTTTAATAATTATTATTATAGACAAAAAATTTTAAATTATTTAATTAACAAAAAAATTTGTGGTTGTTAAAAATAATAACCTGAAAGTTTTGAGGTGAGAGTTGCTGACATTGTAGCCCTACTTTGTCAAGTCTGGACTTATCCCTTCCCGTTATGACCAGTTTTGCTCCCAATTTAGCGAACAATAAAGCGGTTGTCTCTCCAATACCAGAACTGGAACCGGTCACCAAAACTACTTTACCCACAAATTCATCATTTGATGCCATTTTATGTTACTTTTTAAACATAAAATTCAAAATAATAATTCAATAGACCTTCAACTGTAGATTCAATAATTTCAATCAATAAGTATTTGAAATGACACAAGGTTTACAAATTATACTCTATATCTAAATTATAATAAGGTATTATTTATAAACATTTTCGAAGAAATGTATATATATAGATTCCACACTTCCCCTCCCCACCCTCCCCGCTGCCTGTTTACTAACCGAGGAAAAAAATTGGATTTCTTTAATAGCAACGAAAATTGATGAACAATTATTTAAAGTTCTTTCTTAATAGCGGGAAAATTTTGGATTTCTTTACTTACAATGTAAAAAATTAAATCCTATTATTATTATTTACAAGAACAAATTATGCTCTTTTATTAACAACGGATAAAGATTAAATTTCCATATTAACTAACGACCAAAAAAATATTGTAAAAATAAGTTACTAATAAAGAAAAATAGGGAAAAAGTGTAAACGAAACTGTTAATAACTAAAAATATAAACACGACATATGGTTGTTGATATATTGAAAAGAGGTTTTAAAAGAAAAAAAAAGTGGGTCTGAAAGAGGTTCTAAAATTATTTAAATTTTGCAGCCAAGCAATTGTACTACTTTGTTTTGTAATTTATATGCAAAATTCATGTTTGTTCAAAAAATTTTGAAATTTGGAATTAAATATGCAAATTAATAATAATGGTATATACTATATAGCATTAGTATCCAGAAAATTCGTTTTAACTATTTGTAATAAGATGAAAGGTATATACTATATAGTGTTAGTTTGGGGTTTTAGTAAATAGAGACAAAATATTTGATTTTAAAATAAAGGTGTAAATCGTGCGCTTAAGGATATTAAGAATTTGGAATTTGAAGTAAAGTTATAAAACGTCGGTTTTGAAAATCTAGCAAAAGTCTTTTCGGAAATGTATTAATATCATACTGGCCAGTCTTGTTTAAAATAATATATCTAATCTTGAATAAATGTGAGTGGTTTGTTTTAAGATTTCCTGTTTAGGTCAATGTACCTTGGTTGTATTATAAACGGCTAATATGTTGTACAGAAGCTATCTTTCGAATTCGAATAGAAATTTTGCCATTGAATGAATATACAGTATATTAAGTTGATTTTAAAGATATGATTGCTTGTATATTTTTAATGCTCACAAGCTCTGTTTTCCAGTCGTAATTGTAACTTGATAAATTTATAAAAAATAATAATAAATGCCAATAATTATTTTGTATACTTAATACTTTGTATACTTAAATTTGTAAATTTTAAAAATCTTGCTAGTTAACTCAAAACAAATTTTAATTTTTTAGAAATTAAATAGTTAATATTTTTCAAAAATATTTTTATAATAAATTTTTAAAAAATAGTACAGTTCCTGAAATTCGAAAATAATGTTAAATTTTGCTATTTAAAACAAACTTATAAATTGTCTAGCTTGTACATTTTATTTTTAAACTTTATTTCTAGATAAAATGAAAATTATATTCATATTCAAGTTTAAAAGTTAAAATTACAAAAGTATATAAACGTTTGACATAAATAATTTTTAAAATTAGTACTTGTTCATAATATTTTAGTATATTTTAATAAATTTATTCCAAACCTAGAGTCAATGAATTTATTTTTTATTTTAAACTTTGGTTATTATTAATAAAAAATTTTATATAAACACAGATTTAAAACAAACGGTTTTTTTTATTTCAAGTTGAATATGAATATAAATTTTGATTTAATCATTAAAAGCTATCCTGCAATGAAATTGGTTCATTGGTTCATTGATTTATTGGTTTTTAGCCATAGAGTTAGTTTTGAGAACTGCTTTAAGACATAATCAGAAGACAAGTGAAAGTGAGTCGAGAAATCCGCCATCAATTCGAATGTTAATCCCAGTTATAAATCCCGAGTCCTTTGACGCTAAGAATACAATAGCTTTTGCAATGTCTTCGGGATATCCGCGCCGTCTGATCGGGTATTTCAATTCAACCGCTTTCCACATATCATCGATTTGTTTTTGACTCATATCTGTCGACTCGTTCCATATAGGAGTGTCTATTTGTCCCGGACTGTAGACCCGGTGCCGCACAGACAGACAAATAATTAGTTGTTTGCATTTAAGCAAAACATATGAATTATTATTAATAAGTTTAGACTTACTTCAATCCATTAACTCTTATACCAATCGGTCCCCAATTCAAGGCCAGACATCGGGTTAACCTAAGTATTGGTTCGATTTTAAAATTAAAAATGTTTTCTCTACTCTTGTATTGACTCACATATCGAGACCTGCTTTGGCGACGCTATAGGAAGTGTTGGAAAACTATAATTGAAATGTAATTAATGCGGTATTAGAAGAGAATATTTGAATGAATTACAGGTTTGACGCCATTAATGCTGGAAATGTTAACAATAGAACCGTTGCTTTTCTCGAGTAAAGGCTTAGCTCTTAAGCACAAGTGATAGACAGAACGCAAATCGATTCGCAAGTATTCGTCAAACACTTCAAGCGGTTCATCAGGTGCTCCACCGCCTTTGCCCGCATTGTTCACCAATACATCCAATTGTCCAAAATGTTCGACAATGGTGTCCATCATTCTATTGATATCCTGTTCTTCGCCCACATCCGCCACTATAGTCAATGGCTAAACAAATAATTTATTTAAAATAATAATTAATTGATTATATCGATAGACCTTATAATGATTGGGCGATATCTGTTGGCATTTGAGAGCCACCTCTTCATTCTTCAGCGCATTCCTTCCGGTGACCACAACCTTAGCGCCCAATTGGGAGAACAGCAAAACAGTTGATTCTCCTATTCCTGAATTACTTCCGGTCACTAAAACCACTTTGTCTTCAAAACTCTTCTCTGAATTCATTTTTTCACTTCGATATGAATGCGAATTAAATGCCAATAAATCGAATAATTTGTTTATATTTAAGATTAGGATTGAAATCAAGGTTAGAATGTTTAATCAGATATAAGAAGACTTGAATCAATTCATTAATTAATTATCTTTTCTTAAAATAAAAATTAATATCTCTTTTGACCAAAGATTCAGAAGATTTGCCTATTCATGGTAAATGGGGGGGGGGGGGGTGAATCAGCCAATTTAGGGAATTTTTCTAAAAACATTTTTGTTTTGCCTTTAGTCTAACCATATCTGCTAGAAGATTAGCAAGTGAAAATTTTGCACTTTCACGTATAAAATACAGTAACATTTGTGTTAAATATGTTAAACAAGACTTAATATTGCTTCGTTAGTGAGAGAAGAGAATAACATGCCAATACGTTTAGCACAATTATATTTATCCCCCTAGCATTTGATCCGGTACCCTCACTCAATTTTTTACCTGCCGCCGAATGAGAATGGCAAATATTTTGGGGGTTTTGACCGAAATTGAGAAATTTTCCATAAATTATTGCTAAATCCGGTCTATATCTAATTAAATTATCTAAATTTAGTATAAATCCAGTTTAATACCAGTTAAATTTGATAAAATTTTATTATAAATAAATGGGGGTTTTCAGCGATTTTAGAAAAATGCGTCCCCTGATACTCCCCTAGGCTTTTGGTCAAATTAACAAAAACCCTCGACTGATAAGCAAAAAGTAATCGATAAAACAAAAAAGTAAATAATATATTTAATTTTAATAGTTAATGTTAACTAACTCTGTATTATTTAAATACAAGCTGTCCAGACAAGAGATAATTATAGATGATAATTTATAAAATATCAATTTAACTAATTTGAAATAAAGCGCGCCTTGCTCTTTTAAGATGAGCGCCAAACCAACTACATTATCATTGGATAGAATGCATGTTTTTGAGCCAATCATAAATTCACAAAAATGACATTTTTTAATATAAAAACTAAAAATAGTAGAAATAATAACTAAACTTTAGACCTATTTAATATGTATATATGAATATAATTGCGTTATATTGCATATGAAATGGTATAAATAGTTAGTTATAAACAAAAGAGGTATTGACTGCAAAGAGTGAAGACTGAAATGAAAGCACAAATAAACTGTTATTTATTTTTAGGCATTTTGTGACAAAAATTCATTTATTAAATAAATAAATCGTTAATTAAATCAAATTAATAATCAAATTGTTGTTAAAAAGTGAACGAAATAGAAATGTCTGAAAACAACGACAACAACGAAAGTGTCGGCAATTTAAGTGACGGTAAATATAGATATTTTAACCGATATTTACGAACAAATAATTTCAATGTTTTTCAATGCACTGATAATTGAATTGAAAAGCGAATCAAACGGTAATTAATGGCTAAAACGGGTTTGCATTTCAGATCTGGTGATCGCGGAAGCGGTCGAAGTGATGCTAACTATGTATTCGTGTCGGTTCTGCGCCAAGAGGTTCGACACTATCGATAAAGTGAAGACACATTTCTTGAAAAGGTATCAAATATTTGACGTTAAATACGTAATGAGTTTAGGAGTTGTGTTCCGACACTCGTTCAGAACTACCATTATATTCAGTTAACGTAATATTTACTACAAATTGTATTCATACTCTCATTCTATACTAATTAGTACTAATTCTACAATTAATCCATTTATTCGACATTCAATTAAACTATATTTTCTATATTTTATTTGAAATTAATTGAAATATCGATTGAATTACATATAAAAACTAAAGCAATAAGTGTTGGGATTGGCCGCTAACGGGGGGAGGGATTGAGGGATTCAAGAAATCACTATTAATTTAATCAATAATAGTTCAGAATTTGATTCACTTTTTTCGCAAACATTATATATATTTGTCTTTTAATTACAAATTAATTGAATAACAATTTAATACATTAATTGCAAATTTGATATTTTGTTGAAATATTTTTATAAATTATAAATAATATACTCACAAAGTGTTGACTTTTATTTTTTTAATCATTACCGGTAATTAAAATAAAGTTTATTAAAAGAAATTGACTAAAACTGGCACTTAATTCATGGTTTGGTTTAGATTTATATTATATTAGTTTAGTTCAAATCTAAACAAATTTCTAATTAGCGACTTATGTCGCTTACAATTGCACGCAATTTAATGTGATTTTCGGACAAATCAAGTCAATCAAAAATAGTGCAATTGTATCTAGATACTATTGCACCCAGATTAGAAACTTGCGCTCAATTGTAACCGAAGTATACTATATTAGTCGGCTATATTTATCTGAAATATGTTGAGTAACTAAAATGCACTTGCACTATATAATAAAGTGTTAGCTAGTTTTTAATAGAATAAAAATCAATAACTAGTTGTAATTTGATTTAGTTGTTAGTTTTCTTACATGTAAAGCGTAATAGCTAATTGCAACTTGTACAATTTGATAAATTTTTGTTAAAAGATTAAATAAATATATGGAAGGGCTATATATCGACTTTAAATTAAATATTAGGGAATAATCGCTTTAATGATTAGCGATAAATGACTGTTTGAAACAATACTCTCACTCTATCTATGTTTATGATAGTTTGGAAGTAATTATAGTGTAATACAATGTGTTATGATTGTTGTGTTTCAGACACAGCGCTGTTTTGGAGACTAAAACTTCTAAAATAGATACCAATGAAAGTGATTTGAATTCGAATCCAAACGAAGACATTGAAAGTGAAGTAATTACTGCCGAACAGAATGAGACGGAAGTAGATAATTGTGAAGTTAGGGACGAAGAGGAGGAAGAGGTTATCGACAACAATGACAACATCGACAACATTGAAGACAATGAGACCAATAGAAGCGAATCGACCAAAAAGACAACTCTTGTCATAAAACAGCAGCGAATGGAAGCGCAACCGAAACCGAGTAAAAGCAAAATCAAAATAACCGAAACTCAGAACTCAATTCAGGCCCGAAATCGACTTAAGAGAGAACTGCCGACACATCTCGAACTTAAGATCATTCGACCCGACTCTGTCTCATTCGAAACGCCCCCAAAGAGGGGCCGACCCAAAAAGTATGAGTTAAGGCAACCGCTCTCCTCTCAGCTGAAGAACCCTCCGCGTCGTTATCCCTGTCCTTTCGCTGGCTGTGAATATGTGGCCAAATATCGATCCAATCTCTGGGACCACAAGAAACTACATACGGGAGAGAAACCCTACGCCTGTCAGTGGCCGTCATGTGATATGCGCTTTCCTCAGTCGCAGGTCAGGCGTCACCCAATCAGCACTCAATCAGTCGTTGCTTTTAATTTAGTCATCAGTTGAGACGTTAATAGATTTAATTCGAAGTAATATTTGTCTTATTTTCCATTTGAACAGCAATTAAAACTTCATTTGCGAAGTCATACGGGAGAGAAGCCATACTCGTGCCAATGGCCCGGATGTGAACTGGCCTTTAGGTGTGTGCCCACTCTTGCCCATTCGATATTAATTTTTACTTCGAAAATATGAATTAATTTTGAAATTTGTAGCCAAAAGCCAGGTTTGAAATCACATATGAGAACTCATACCGGGGAAAAGCCCTATATTTGTGACTGGCCGGGTATGCTCTTACTGTTAACAATAAGTTATTATTGTTATAAATTATAATTTAGTTTTAACCCATTTTTACCTTTAAGGATGTGAATGGAAATTCCGATTAAAAGGAGGTATTTATTCAATTTATAAAACAATTTGTTTCGATTAAAGTTTTGTTTAATTTTTTAAAAATATTTTATATTTTAATAGCTTTGACGGATCACAAGAAAGCCGGTAAGCATTTGTTTGATTCTAAGTTTTACATATAGTAAACTCAACCATGTTATTTTATATTTTTTTAAATAATTATTTTGTTATTTCGAATATTACAGTACATGAAAACGTGAAGGCATTTCGTAAGTTTTATTTATTTATTTATTATAATAAAATAGCTTGGAAGTTTTGTTTTTATTGTAATATAAATCAATTTATTAATTAATTGAGACATAAAATGAATTATATTTAATTTAATAAACTTTTAAATTGAATTATTTAAGTATGCGAGTGGCCTGGATGTAACAAAAAGTTTTTGCAGGTATGGCTGGTTTGTATAACGCTTGTCTGACTAATTTAAATAATGCTTGTGTTGTTTGGACAGTCGTGTCACTTACGGAAGCATATGATGGCTCACGCGGACATCAAACCATTTGTCTGTGATTGGCCTAATTGTAACTATAAGGCAGTTTCGATGAGTTATGTCACGAATCATAAAAAGGTATCCGAATTGTAGACCTATTGAACCAATATTTGAATTGAATTTAATTGTATTGTCGGTCAGACCCATACGGGAGAAAAGAACTTCGAATGCAATTACAATGGATGTACTAAACGGTTTGTGAAGGCGAGTCACGTGAGTCGACACCAGCAGAAATGTCATCCGGAGATGATGGCACAGACCATCATTGGTTCCAATGAAGAGGTTGAGGTCTACAACATTAGTACAATCGAGATATGATTGTTTGACTCAACACTCAATTCTTGTTTAACCAAAACTGAATTCTTATATAATTGAAACGCATTTTTTGTTCTATTTATTTATAAAATTCTTATTTTCTGATTATTTATCATTAGTTTAACGAAATTTTATTAAAGCTTAACATTAATTAAGAAATCGATTAAATGGCTTTAAATCAAATGTATAATAAGTTTAAACTCAATATATTCACTCTAATACTGATTCAAACATTTGTTTATCATTTCTATTTTGAATCAATTTTTGACTTTTGTTTAACTCTTTCGTCTATTTATCAAATGATTAAATACTGTTTAAATGAATTGTTTGTATTCTGTCGTTGAATAATAAATACTTTCATTCATTCAAATCGAAATTTTTTTAATTATTTCGCTTAATATTTGTCTAATTTTTATATATTTTTCTATAATTATAATTAAATATATAATCCGGAAGTCTTTGAGTGTTTTATGCTTTTCACACAAGACTTGATTAACAACTTTTCGAAATTTATTTTTAAAATATTTAACCTTAAACTTGACTTTTATTCATAAAATTAATGAAAATAAAATTAATGAAAAAATTTGTTTGACTTCCCGTTAGTCAGAAGTAAATTAAATAAAGAGAAAAAATGAGATTAAGTGATATTCGAACACTTTTTATCTCAATTGTCACCTATTCTTCAATTATTTATTATAAACAAAAATCTTATGACAAGATGTCGGCCCGGAATGAATGGAATGTAATTTACGATTATATAGTGGTCGGCGCCGGCTCTGCCGGTTCGATAGTAGCCGCCCGACTCTCAGAGGATCCGAAAGTAAGTGTACTTTTGATAGAAGCCGGCGGTTCCGAAACGGTCGTCTCAAACACACCCGGTTTGAGTGATTCTCTACTCAACTCAGTAATGGATTGGAAGTTCGTATCAATCCCTCAGAACCAGTCCTGTCTCGCTATGAAAGACCAAAAGTGTGTTCTCTCGAGTGGTCGAGTCATTGGCGGCACTTCTTCTATAAATCGAATGATTTATTTAAGAGGAAATCCAATCGATTTTGATAATTGGGATAGACTTGGTAAATTAACTTAATTAAATTGCTAATTGATTCAATTAACTTAATTGCTTGACTCAATTATTAATAATTTGATAAAAGGCATAAGAGGCTGGTCTTGGAGAGACGTGTTTCCATTTTTCATTAGAGCTGAGAATCAAACAGACGTCGAATTATCCAAAAGTGGTTATTATGGTAAGTAATTGTATTATTCTTAAAATTATTCAATCAATATAAGCTCTGACACTCTGTACTGTATAGGAGTAAACGGACCACTAGTTATCAATAATAATCACGAATACAATCGATTACTGCAGTCTTGGATCTTCTCATCACATTTGTGCGGCCATAGGATTAGTGACTTAAATGCCGACCATTCGGGCGCTTCTGTATTGCAAACCAATACAAAAGATGGTAAACGAGTGTCGATAGCGAGCGCTTATTTAGAGCCAAACATCGATCGACAAAATCTACATATTTTGGCCAATGCTTTAGTGACACAAATACTGATTGAAAATAATACAGCGATTGGCGTTCAGTTCATAAGGAATTGGCAGAACTATACTATTTATGCTAAACAAGAAGTCATAGTCTCCGCCGGAACTATAAATTCTGCTAAACTTTTAATGCTTTCAGGCATTGGACACAAACCAGATTTGGATGAACTGAATATACCCGTCGTCTCAGACTTGCCGGTCGGACACAACTTTCACGATCACATCGGGTCCTATGGTTTGCACTTTTTAATCAATATTTCGATCGAACAGCCATTGAATACGTTTACTCTCAATCAGTATTTAAAATCCGGTAATATATTAATTATTTTTTTAATCTTTTAGTTTTAAACAATTATTTATTAAACTTTTGCTTCAATTGTAGGCAAAGGACCTTTAAGTGAGAGTAGGTTTGCCGCAACTGTATTGCAATCAAAATACGTTAACTCTAGCTCTGAATGGCCGGACATTATGTTAATGACATTTCCAACCAGTCCGGGCAGAGAGACTCGAAGTGAAGTAATAGAGCAAAGGTTTGGTATTAAAAAAGAGATTTGGACACAATTTTATGGCCCTTACGCTGGTTTACCCCAATTCACTATTTGGCCCATTTTGTTGAGGCCTAAGAGCAGAGGTTGGGTTCGAATCGTCAATACAAACCCATTAGAGCCACCACTGGTCGAACCGAACTATTTGTCAGATGAAAGAGATATGTTTGTAATGATCGATGCAATGAAGGAATCGCTTAGAATTGCAAACTCTAAACCACTTCAAAGTTTGTTTCCGATCCCTTACGTAACTATAGTTCCCGGATGTGAACCCTATTTACTGAACAATCATTCCCTCGAAACCAAAGAGAGTTTTAATGAAACGCTATTTTCTGATCGATATCTGCAATGTATGGCCAGGTATCTAACAATCAGTGCCGGAGACTATGTCGGCACTTGTCGTATGGGTGCCGATGAAGACCCCAACAAAGTGGTCGACTCTCGGCTCAAAGTGGTTGGAGTGGAGAACCTACGAGTGATTGACGCGTCTGTCATACCTTCGATCACGTCTTCAAACATTAATTCAGTTGTTGTGATGATTGCCGAACGCGGCTCTCATTTCATTAAATTTGATTTTCGACTCAAAAACTTAATTATTTTATAAATTATTATTTAAAATCTTAAATTTCTTAATAAATAATATTTAAATATATTTATTTTGTTTATTCTTTTACTATATAATTGATGTTTTAAGTCAATTAAAAATCTAGCTTGCTACTTACTAAAGTATAGTTTTATTTTAAAATATTTTCAATATTTAAAGTTATTTTTAAAATCTCTTTAATATGAATGATATTTAGTTAAATTTTAATCAATCGTTAGTTATAAATTTAATTGAATTATACAAAAATTATACTAATTTAAAAAATTACTTTAAATACTTATAAGTTTTTTTAAACAAAGGCCCTAGACCACCTAAGGTTGGAATTTTTTTAAAGAGGAGATTGCAATTAAGTATTATAAAGTAACTTATAGTTAATTTAACATTATTTGAAAATTATAAGCAGTAATGTGCTTTTCAAATTTTGGGTTTTAAATAATTGAGCCGTACGTACACATTGACAAAATTAAGTCTGATACTACGTATATAGAGTAAAATTTCATTCTTATAACTCGTGTTGTTCACTCAAACTTATGTCTTTATTTTTTATTATTATTTAAAACAAAAATTAACGTTAATATTGTTTTGAACTTGCACGTACTATTTAAATGCTATATTCAAAATGCATCTGACAAAATTTTGTCATTGATTACGATAAAAATATTTTAAACCCTAAACATTAATGCAGTAATATTCAAGTTTATTTTACTCTATTATTATTTGTTATTTAGTGAGAATTTATTATAGTGAGAACAAATAGTCGATTTTTGCAAAATTCTGGACACACAAAAACCAAAATTAATAAAAAAGTAAAATATAAAAAACAAAGGGCTAATTTCGAAAAGCATATTCGACATTATCATATTTGACATTAGCATATTCGACATTACCATATTCGACATTATCATATTCGACATTATCATATTCGACATTATCATATTCGACATTACCATATTCGACATTATCATATTCGACATTACCATATTCGACATTACCATATTCGACAGTACCATATTCGACATTATCATATTCGACATTACCATATTCGACATTATCATATTCGACATTATCATATTCGACATTA
>JAQFXP010002516.1:0-14891 GCA_034693685.1 Belba bartosi | reverse complement strand
TTTAACTGGATTTAAACCGGATTTAAACTAAATTTAGTTAAATTAACTGGATTTAAACCGGATTTAGCATCAATTTAAGGAATATTTTTTAATTTTGTGCAAAAAACTCAAAAACCATAAAACCTCAAAGGGGTACCTTTTCTCGGACCAAATGCTAGGGGGGGATAAATGCTAATTTTTAAAATCAGGGGGGAATTTTGGCTAATCCACCCTTTACAATGCCTGTTATATATAATGAGCTAAATAATTTAATGAGCTTTACGCTATTCGATGTAAACTTATAAATTGTAAATTAAAATTTTTATATTTAATTAAATTTTATAATAAAATAATTATAAAAAATATAAAAAAGTCTGTAAATTAATATTTTAAAAATCATATACAATATATTAAAATTTAAAATACTTCGTGATGCCAATTAGGTTTATGTACAGGAATATCCATTTAAAAGTAAAAGTTTGTGTAATTATATTTTTATTTTACTGTATGCATTGGCAGCTATTATTATTGATTATGTAATAAACTAAAAATTGTCTTTAATTTTAAATAATAAAATTTTGCAAATGGTCTGAGATTTAGGTTCCACCCCTGGTAAGAAAAATAAATGCCAATTTACAAAATTAAGAAATTCTCCCTTATCAATTCCTAAATAAAATTAAATGCGTACGTGTTACTAATAAAATTTTATTAATTTAATTATTTTATTTTGTAATATGAACTATAACGATAAATTAGATAATAAACTTAAAATCTTAGTTTGATAAAAAAATTCTATTAATTATTTTTTGCTTAATATTAAATTTTTAAATTGTTTAATTAATTTTATTCTATTATATATTATTTAAAATAATATTTTCTAACATGAAAATATAATTTTTTTTCCAAGTTTAATGTGTAGTAAATAATCAATTACATTAGCCATCTTATTTAAAGTAAATTTCAATAGTATATTTAAACTATAAATATATAATAAATATTTCTTTAGATAATTTTTTTATAGAATAAGATTGCAGACTATTTTGATTATTTGAATATACTAGATTTAATTAAATAATTAAATTTCAAAGTGTTTCATCATTAAATTTTATGTTTATAATCAAGCTGAGATTTTTAACAAATGTTAAATTACTTATACTAAATCATAAATTAATAATAAAATACGATATCAAATAATTACGTAAAAAATATTTTACGATATAATTTGCTAAAGAAAAAAGTTTATTTATATTATATTATAAATTTATATATTTAATAATAAAAATAAATTAAAAGCAATTTTTAATTATGATAATAATTTGTTACACTTTTGTAATATATTTTATTAAAAATAAATATGTTAAATTGTAATAAATAAAAACAATATTTGTTATTTTAAATTAATTCAAACTTATAAATTATTAACAAACAAATTAATACAAATATAATATAGCATAAATATAAAGTTATTTTTATTATTAAAATAACATTATTATAAAATTTAAGATAAGACAATTTATCTTAACACATTTACGACAGCAAAATAAATTATTGAGCAATCTAATAAACCGATACAATTTACTCATCATTTTAACAACATAGATAAAAAATATGTCCAACCTACATAATTCATAGCAATTTACAAATATTATATATAAAAACTGGAAAAATCAAAATCAAATCAGTTCTTGTTTGCAGTCACAACGATGAATACTCTGGTAGTACTTGTGCTCTGTTTTGTGGCCGTCAACGCTTACCGGCCGATGGGCCCATTAGTAGGCGATGGTCCGCCAGGTGCCAGAGTAGTTGGCGGTAAGCCAGCTACAGCTGATCAAGCACCATTCCAAATTGGCTTGTTTGCCACCTCGTGGTTCGGCAGTAGTCTAATTTGTGGTGGCTCACTTATCGGTACACGAGCTGCAATTACCGCTGCACATTGTTGTGATGGGTAATTTTGATAAATGATGTTATATTGAAATAAATATTATTTTGTTTAAACTTTAATAATTTTAATGAAAATGTTTTTATTATTTACTCAAAATTTTATATAACTATATAAACGTTATTTATTATTTTAAATATTTAATTATATATATGATTATAGATAAATAACGTATTGCTTTCATAGTTATCTAATTTGTTATTAATTAAATTGTTTTTAATTTAGCCAACAAGCATCTCAACTGGTTGTTCAATACGATGGTCTTGATCGAACGACACTAAAAACAAAAAACCAAGTCACAAAAATCGAAAAGCACGAAAACTACAATTCGAACACGATTGAAAACGATTTGTGCGTGCTCGTTTTGCAGAACGCGGTTGTTGAATCGAATACAGTTAAGAAAATTGCGCTTGTCGACGCCAAACCTGCTGAAGGCGTCGTAGCTGACTTAACCGGCTGGGGCAAAACAAGCGGTTCGAGCAGCGCCTTGCCGACATTATTGCAGTATGTTCAAATGACCATCTTGAGTAATGAAAAATGTAATTCAAAATGGAGCGATGTAAATGCAATTACCGTTAGTATGATTTGCGCCGAAAATTCTGCAGCTAGTGGATGCAATGTAAGTTTAATTTTTTTTTTAATTTTTATTTTTACAAATAAAAATAATTGACAAGATTTAAAATATTTATATCCAGTTATAAAAACTCTTGATTTTTTGCCAGTTTATAGCAATAGCATTTTTTAAATTAAATACGTTTTCAATATAATAAATATTTTTGAGGGCAATTAATATTTTAGACTTTACTCAATCATGTAACAATTTTATTTATATGAAATTATAGCAAAGAATAGATAAATAAACAATAAAATTTATAAAGTTTTCTAATAATTAAATTTTGATTAAAAACTAACATGTTTAGTGAAAGTTTTGTACTTTAAATAATGACAAATTTAAAACTAACTATAAAAAATTATTTTAAAATTTTTATTTTTAATTTATTTATTTTATTATACAAACTCATAATTTGTGTAAACAGGGTGATTCCGGTGGACCTTTGGTTGTAGATAAAAAATTAGCTGGTGTTGTCTCCTGGGGTGCTAATGGATGTCCGCCTGACACAACTGTCCGTCCGACAGTTTATGGTGATGTAGATAACGGAAGAATTTGGATTATTGGTAAAATGAATTCTAATAATGCCAATTAAATTGCTGAAAATAAACTTGCCTGGATAAAATAAATATGTCAAAACTTACTTATAATATCAAATTAAATTTAACAATAAAATTTTTAAAATAAATTTTAAAATAAAATTGTTATAAATTCTTTGTTTTAATCATACTTAATAAATTAATTTATGCATTAAAATTGTCCAAAATTATCTTTTTTACTAATTTATTAAACGTGGTATAATATTTATATTTTTAAATTTTATAACTTTATGTTTAAATGTTACAAACAGTTGTTATAGATTTTAAAATTATTAATTTTTACTTTAAATGAGCACGGTATATTTTTACTTAATAAGTTTATAAAAATATTAATAATTAATTGAAATTAATTTAAAAAATAAAATTTATTTTAAAATTATTGAGCAGATTAAATTTTAAAAATAATTTTAAATAATAATCAATAAAAATAAATAAACTGACAAATCTTTAAATTAAAACTTTTTTATTTAATTAAAGTAAAATTATGTAAATTTAAACAAACATGTATATCTTGCATAATTAAAAAAAATAGTGGCCAAAAATATAATAATTATTATTATTTTCAAATATAAATATTAAATTTTTAAACAAAATAACAATAAGCAGGTATTATTTTATTAAATTATATTTGTTTTCTAATGATTATATTTGCACTTACAACAATGTTAGCGTCATATACATACAAAAATATTTATATTAATAAAAATTTGTCAATTTAATTATTAAATAAATTTGAGATAAAAGGATATTAAATTTAATTGTTACATTTTATTGTATATAAATTAATTAAGATTATTAATCTAATAATGATAATAAAATTATAAATTACTAAAACACAAAATGTGATATTTATTTTTATTAGAATTAACACAGTTAATTAACAGTTAAATAAAGTAACACAATAATATTTTTAATAATATTTGGATTAAATTATATTATAATACAAACAATTACAAATTACGCTTTACAATTATAGTTTAAAATTGGTTTTAAAAATTAAACTTTAAAGTAACAAAAATTAAAAAATAAATTTGAAAATACCTCTCACTAAAAACGTTTTAGACATAAAATTGCTTTCAGTAAATTATGAAACTTTTCCCAAGAATCTATCACTCCCCTGATTTTGGAAATTTCAATTTATCCCTTTTAGCATTTGGTCCGCAAAAAAGTACCTTCTCGACTTTTTGCAGGCCACCGAATGCTGCACGCAAATTTTTTAAAAATTTTTGGCCAAAATTATAAATTATTTTAAATTGATGCTAAATCCGGTTTAAATCCAATTAATTTAACTAATATCAGATTAAATTCAGTTAAATTCGGTAAAATTTTATTATAAATATATAGGTTTTTTGAACGTTTTTAGAAAAATCACCTCCCCAGATCCCCCACTAGGTTTTTGGCTAAATATTTTTTAAAAATCTTTTCCCTGATCTCCCCCTGGATTGGCCGACTTTCTCGAGCTCTAGCTTTGCTCCATCTCATACAATAAACATTACATATAAATCAGACTTACAAGCTTTGTTCTTGTATTGTTACACCAAAATATTCTAAAAGTTACTTCATGGTTATATTTTCCTAAATTCAACACACGTTCCGCTACTGGTCACACGATATGACTTCGGGTCAGACATAACTAATTCTACTCTTTTAAGCCGTAAATCTGAAGCGTTTGCACTGATTGCTGACTCCACTTATCCACTTCTGCACCGCTCACTATCAACCAGTTACGAACCAAATAGTTTTGCGGTCACAAAATAATAGTTATTTTTAAATAGTTGTTCTATTTTTACAATTTTTTTATCAATGCATAAACTATTAATGTTTTAAAAAATTTGTAAATATTATTTTAAATTTAATTTTTATTTAAAAAATCAAAATTGAGTTATTTTTAGAGATTCAAAGGTCGGACAATCCAGGGGGGATCAAGGTGGGGGGATTTTTCCAAAAGTTTTGGCCAAAAATTTAGGAGGGATCAGGGAAGGGATTTTTCAAAAAACTCTAAAAAACCATATATTTATAATGAAATTTTTCCTAATTTAACTGGATTTAAACCGGATTTAGCACTAATTTAATGAAATTTTTTCTAATTTAACTGGATTTAAACCGGATTTAGCACTAATTTAATAAAATTTTTTCTAATTTAACTGGATTTAAACCGGATTTAGCACTAATTTAATGAAATTTTTCTAATTTTTGTTAAAAAAAATACCTGAAAAATTTACTTGCGCCCGGCAAAAAGTCGCAGGGGGTGTACCTTTTTGCGGATTAAATGCTAGGGAATGGATAAATCTTAATTTTCAAAATCATGGGGATTTTTGGCTGGTCCCCCCCCTTCTGAATGTCTGGTTATTTTATTGTTACAAAAATTATAAAAAAGTTTATAAAAATAAAACAGATTTAATTGCATTGTTAAAGTTGTAAAACAAATTTTATAATAAATACAAATATATATGCATGAGAGAATCAAAAGTCTTAAAAAAAATAATATTATAATTGTTTTTTAATTTAATATAAAATAATTAATTAAATTATTTTAAAAGCATTTTTTTGTTAATTTATTACAAATGTTTTAATATATATATTACAGTATTAATTAATTTTTAAATATATAACATTTATATAATAAAATATATCATTAAAATTAAAATTTAATAACATTTTAGCATATTAATCAAACCGGATTTTAAAATGTCCTTGTAAATGAATTATAAGATAAAATTTAATATGACGTAAAATTTAATAATGTTATCTTAATAGCTTAATTAGAAATAATAAAATAAAAACAATTATGACAAAAATTAATAAAATTGACCATAATTACAATTAAAACATGTGATATAATAAAATTTTATAAATATAATTATTATATTATACAGAATCAAACATGTATTTAAGAAGAGACAAAAAACGAATTTGTTTTAATTGACAGTTTACAATCTGACATGAATATTCTAGCAGTACTTGTGTTATGCTTTGCGGCTGTAAACGCTTACAAACCAGTTGGTCCGGAAATATTTCAAAATGTACATGCTAGAGTAGTTGGTGGCACGAATGCAGTGGCAGGCCAAGCACCATGGCAAGTTGGACTGTTTCGAAGTGGCAGTTTATTTTGCGGTGGCTCGTTAATTGCTAGACGTGCTGTACTGACAGCCGCTCATTGCTGTGACGGGTAATTTGATAAAACATTTAAGAATTAATTTGTATTTGAATTTATTAATAAAATAAATAATATTTAAAATGTTTTGGTTTTTAATTAATACAAATAATTTAAACAATTGCATTTATGGTCAGGGCTAAATTGAAATATTTCTTAATTATAGTGTATCAGCATCATCACTTCAAGTAAGATACGATGGACTTCAGCGAACCGCCTTAAAAGTAACTAATCAAGTCCAAACAGTTATCAAGCATCCAAGTTACAATTCAAGAACTATTGACAATGATTACTGCGTGCTTATTTTACAAAACAACGTAGTTGAATCCGCAACAGTCAAAATTGTACCGCTTACGACAACAAAGCCGGGCGCTAATCAAGTAGCAACTGTAACCGGTTGGGGCGCTACAGTCGGTGGAGGTTCACTCCCGGTGAATTTGCAGGCTGGGAAAATGAACACCATAACCAATGCTGATTGTAGTAGTAAATGGAGTCCGAATCAAATTACAGCATCCATGCTTTGTGTTTCGGCACAAACAGTATCTGGTTGCAATGTGAGTATAAATTTAATTATCTATTTAGCTAGTTATTTTCCTAATTAATTATATTTAAAATTCTATTTTAAAATAGTATTTTTTATTTAAAATTGTAGCCAATTAAATTATTTAATTAATGTTTTATAAAAATTTAAATTAATTTTATTTTAATTTACAAATTTAACTTTGTTAATTTTAAACTGTTTTTAAATATATAATTTTTTACTGTATTTATCAGGGTGATTCAGGCGGACCATTAGTTATAAATAACGCGCAGATTGGTGTTGTCTCCTGGGGTGCAAACGGCTGTCCTGCCAATACTATTGCAAAACCGACCGTATTTGCCGACGTAGCAAATGGTAGAAGTTGGGTTATTACTCAAGTTAATAATAATAATGCTGGTTAAATTTTGGAAAAACTTTACTGTATTAAAATAAACTAAAAAACAATATATTATAATTAATAATATAAATTTTAAAATAACAAACTTATCAGTTTAAATTAAATTTTAATTAATAAATTTATGCATGCAATAAATCATTTTGTTAAATTTATTTGTTTGTTTATTTATTTGTTATAAAAATTAATTAAAATTATAAATTGGAAAATTTATCCATTTTATTAAAACAGTTTATTTTAAAAACTAATTGAATTTATAAAATATTATATTATTTTATTTAATAATTTTATGAAATTGACAAAATATTAAATACAGTTATATTTTTCTTAATGCAAAAACAATAAAATATTAATACAATTAATAACAAACATTAAATGATTAACTCTAAAGTATGAAACTTAATATTTAAATATTGTATTATAAAAATTATTAGTGTCTGTTTGTGAACTCGTTATATATTAATTTACTTGCTTGTATTTTAAATACAAATATGGTATTTTTATTTTAAGATTTATATATTTATAAATATTTAGTATTATTTTTCATAATATTTATTAATTTTTATATTAAAATTTTGTTTAAGTATTTTATAGTAATAATTTTTAACTTAAATAAAAGCAATTCAATGCAAATAATAAATATTTAAAATTAAAGAATATTGTACATTATAAAATAAAAGGTCTTTGGCAATAAAATTTTTTAAACATATTAAATAAAATAATGGCATTGTTTAAAATAAAATTTAATATTTATTATACATATAATTTTATAAATGGTGTTAAAATTAAAATAACACCAACTTATTTTAAAAAATAATTTTTAATTTATTTATTATATTTTTTCTTTTTATATAAAACAGTTATTTATAAAAAAATGTTTCTTAAAAAATTTATTTATTAAAAATTTTATTGAATTAATGACACATTTTAAATATTTAATTGAACTTTTAAATAAAATAAAATATATTTAAATACTATGTTAATTTAAATTTAATTGTAGTTGATTTAATAAATAAATTTTAAAAATATAAATACAATTTTATATAAAAAAACATCATATAAAATTAAAATATATATGTGAATTATTAAAACGTTTGCACGTTGATATTTATGTTTATAACTGCTTAATAAGCTACTGAAAAAAGTTAATAAATAATGTTTACATAACACTCCAAAAAATAAATCACGGAATAAAAAGTAATTAAGTGAATTATTATTATATTATGCTAACTGACTAAATTAATTTAAATTTAATAAACACAACAAAAACAAATTCTCCCCTGAAGACGACATAAATAAAAAAAATTTAATTTTAAAATTAAAAATTTATTTTTAATTTGATGCTAAATTCTATTTTTATTAACAATAGTAACTAGTACATAACTAATACATTTGGTTTAAATCCTGTTAAGTTGAGTTAAATTACATTACAATTGTATTGATTTATTGAGTGTTTTTAACCTTTTTATATTTTTTCGTAAATTTTAGCCAAAGTTTTGAAATTTTATTTTAATATTTATTCAAAATTGACCAAAAACTGTTTTTAATATTTTTATGTTTTTTCTAATTTTAACTAATTGTAAAATTTTTAAAATTAACAAAAATTAAATAAATTTTGGCAATGAATATGTTTAAATAATATAACTAAATAATATTTAATATAAAATATATAAATGTAAAAATGGAATAAAATATACATGTACATACAGTGTGTCCAGCTTATGAGTAAAATTATAGCAATTTTATTATTTAAAAATTACAAAAAAATATTTTAATTAAAATAATTGCAAATTTAACCGCAATTGATAATAAATAATCGAATGGCGCTTGAAAATAAAATTATTTAAAAGTGCTTCTTTTTATTTAAACCAGCCAAACTTAAAAGTTATTCAGGTATTCGGTCAAGATGCCAGATTTTAGGCGTTTAAATTAACTAACTGGTAGTGAGTTCAAAGCCCGCATTGGGGTAATCATTAAAAAAAACTTTATAAGGCTTGCGGGGACACGGGCTGGTTAACAAGAGCCATTTATTGGTAGTGTACGAGTGGCCGCTTATTTATTTATTTTGGTAATATAAATGCATTTATTTTAAAAAAAACACACATTAATAACATAATATTTAAACAGGATCTAAAAATGCTTTTTTAATTGAATAAAAAGATAAATTTTGAAATGACGACAATTTCTACTAAATTTATCTTATTAATTAAAAATTTAATAGTTTAATTAGCAATAATAATAATAAAAACTAATATGATAAAAAATATGAAAAAAATTTACGACAATTACAATTTGTACATGTGATATAATAAAAATTCTTACAAATATTAATATAATAATTATATTACATTGAAACAAAAAAAGTATTTAAGAAAAGACAAAAAAATAAATTCAATTAATTTGCAGTTTTCGATTCAACATGAATATTCTAGTTGTACTTGTGTTATGCTTTGCGGCTGTAAGCGCTTATAAACCAGTTGGTTTGGAAGTATTTCAAAATGTACATGCTAGAGTAGTCGGTGGTGAGCCGGCAACTGCAGACAGATCACCATGGCAAGTTGGACTGTTTAGTAGTAGTGGCAGTCTATTTTGCGGCGGCTCGCTAGCTGGCAAACGAGCAGTAATAACCGCTGCTCATTGTTGTCAAGGGTAAATTTATAAACAAATTAAAATTAAATTGCATGTTAATTTTGAATAAAATTTTGTAATTTTAAAAATAAATATAAACTTAAAAAGTTGCATTTTTATTGAAGGTTAAAATAAATTAATATTTCAATTTTAGCCAATCTGCATCTGCAATCACGGTTCGATACGATGGACTTGATCGAACTGCTCTTAAAGTTACAAAAAGAGTTCAAAAAATTGTCGTACATCCACAATATAGTTCCAGCACGATTGATAAAGATTATTGCGTAATCATATTGCAAGACGACGTGGTTGAATCTGCGACGGTCAAAATTGTAACGATTGCAACGACATTGCCAGCCGATGGTACAATGTCAGATTTGACAGGCTGGGGCAGAACGTGCGGATCTTGTGCATTGCCCACAGCATTACAGTATGTAGAACTAGTCATAATTGGCCAGGCTGATTGCCAGAAAGGATGGAGTGGAGTCAATACAATTACTCCCGCTATGATTTGTGCCGGAAAACAAACAGCTTCTGGTTGCAATGTAAGTATAAATTAAATTATTTTTATAAATTATTTATTTTGAAAATTATTAAATATTTTAAGGTTTAGTTTATTAAGATTTTTTTAAATAGCTTAATAATATGTTTATTATTGAGTGCTGTTACTCATTTTATAAAAGGACATAAATTTTATTATTAAATAAAATTTTATGATAAGATAGCTTGTATATTTTTAATGATTAATTAAAATTTTATTTTGGAATTTAACTTAAAATAATAATAAGTAAAACGATTTTATTTTTAAACATGTACTTATATAAAGTAGTTTGACTTAAAACTAAAGTTTAAAATACTAAATTAATTAAATGACTAAAATTTAAATTAGTTAAATAATATTTAAAAATATTTATATAATTTCAAGTTTAATATATAAAATAATAATTATAAAAATTTCAAATAGAAACTTTCTTTAGTTAATATATAAAAAAACTTATTTATATATTTATATATAATATTGTAGACCAATTTATGTTTTTGTTACATTATAAATAAATTGATTTTAACAGGGTGATTCAGGCGGACCATTGACTGTAAATAAAGAACTGGTCGGTATTGTCTCTTGGGGTGCAAATGGTTGTCCGGCCAACACCCTTACCAGACCAACCGTTTATGCTAATGCAGTGACGGGTGCAGATTGGCTTAAACAGACAATTCAAGAGAATAATGCTAATTAAACCAATAAATATTACGACTGAATAAATTATAAATAAATGATTAAATATTATCTTATCATTTTAAAAATAACTTTTGTAGTAACTAACTTATAAGTTATTGTTTAAATTTTTAATAATAAACTAAGATTTGCATTAAATTATTTTAAATAATTTAATTTTGATTAATATTAAATATTAATTAAAATTTTATTTCAAAAATGATCTATAATATAGTTTAACATGTTTATAAATAGATTTTAAGTATATATTTTTAATTTGTTTTATACTTAACTTAGCTTGATTATTTGTCACAACATTTGCAGTACGTTTAATATTTATTAGCGCCAACACAATTCCTCAATTATTCTTGTTTGTATTTAAAGAAATATTTAGTTGTTGGAAAGAACTAGCAAATCTATTTGATGAGATTAAATCATTATGTTGTTTATGAGCAACACTAATTTAACAACATCTAAACAACCCATAAAAACAACTCGTAATTTGACAAAATCTCGTGAATAACCTATACAAACAATCCCTAAAAAAATAATTGCTAGACAACCTTCAAACAACAACTAATTTGACAATCTCCACTGAATAAACCCTAATCAACCCCCAAGTAAATTCTGTATTAACAATTTCTATAAACAAACCTTGCTGAGCAAACTCTAAACAACTATTAAACAAACACTAATTTGACAACATTATTTAAAAATTCCATTAAACAACCCCTAAACAAATATTTTAATTATTTTTTAGATAATTAAAACTAAAAATTTTATTAAAATTATTTTATAAATGTTTCAAAATCTTATAAGAATTTTAAACCTAAGCAAACTTTTAATTTAAAAAAAATGCAAATTATAAAAATAAATATTATTTGTTTAAATTAAAATTTTTAATTTTTATGTTTAATAAAAAAAATTCGCTTCTATTAATAAGTTTTCGAAAATGAATTTAAGGTTATTTAAAAATAAATTTAATAGAATGCAGTTATTTGTGATTAATTATTAAATGATTAAAATAATAAAAAACATAATTAATTATAAAACTATAAATTTTATATATTTAAATTTAAAAATTTAATATTTTATTAGATTAAAAACATTTAAAAATTTAATATTAAAATAAATAATAACTATGCAATTACTTGTTTAAGAATTTATCATCAGTCATTGTTTATTGATTTGTTCAGGAAAATGTATAAAGATTATACTGTTCAATTTTTGTTTTTAAATAAAATAAAAATGAATCAAAAAAATTTTAAACTAAGCAATTGTATAACGTGTAATTAAATTAATAATAAATCAACAAATACTAAAAATAAGCTTATCAGTTTTTGCGCTCAATTAAAATTTTTTATTGAAACTATTAAACATTTTTTGTTAAAATAAATTTTTATGTTTTATTTTTATTTTAAGATATATTATATTAAATTATTATTTAAAAAAATTTTAAATTAATAAAAATATTGTTTTATTATAATTTATAAATTGCCGAATTTAAAAAAATTGTTTAATTAAAAAATGAAATTTTTTTAAAATAAAATTTAAATTTAAAAATATATAAACCGACAAATACAAGGTTAATAAACAATACAGCAACAAGTTTGATTCTAAAATTATTTTGGCCGACAAATACGTCTTAAACCGACACTATTTTGAAAAAATTACAAATTCTATTGTATTTTGAAATAAACTGAAATATATATAAATACTTACGTGTAAGATTAATAATATAAGCATATAGCTCTTTGTGTTTGCGCCAGTTTAATTAACTACAGTAAAAGTTAATAATTAATGTTTGCATAACACTTCAATACTCTAAAACAGAATAAAGAGTTATTACTACTGACTAAATAAATCGATATTAATAAACAAAACAAAAAACTAACTAACTTGAAATTAGTATTAACAAAATCAAAAATTAATTAAATATAAAAACGTTTAACAACTTAAAATCTAACATGTTTAAATTTTCAATTTTATTAGTCGTACTACCCGTTTGGGCAATAATTGGCAATACATTAGTGATTATTGTCGTATATAAGGAAAAGGTGTTACACAATCTGACCAACTATTTAGTGGTCAATCTGGCGATTACCGACATTATGATTGCCATATTTGCAATGCCGTTTCACATATATGTGTCGGTTAGCGGTAAATGGGAGCTTGGTAATGCATTTTGCGATATATCCTTAACAATTGATTCTTGTGCGGCCATCGTGTCAAAGTTCACATTAATAGCAATAGCTATACAACGCTTTTTAGCTGTTGTTAAACCAGTTAAATACCGAGCTTTACAATTAACTTATAAAGAGTTAAATAGATTTTTCTTGATTATATTTTTTATTTGGATTTTTTCATTTGCAATTACATTGCCATTTATATTTGGCTTGAATAAATTGCCCGAGCGCATTTCAACCATTTGTACGTTTTATAATACGCGTTATACGATGGCGGCATCAATTTTTACGTTTTGGCTTCCATCATTTATTCTAGTCTATCTTTATTATAAAATTATTCGTGCAATTAAGTTGCAAGCAAGAAAATCATCACAGCATAGTTTAAACAGTATAATTGAGATTGGTAATGTAATATTTTATTTATTTTTTGTTATATTATTTAATGCAAATTTTAACTTTCAACTTTACATCTGTTTGTAGCATGTTTTGTTTTTACAGATAGAAAGAAATAAAGTATAAATATTATATTATTAATTTTTAATATTTTTGAAATGAACACAATTTACAAAAAAAAATATTAAAAATTTATTTGTACAATTTAATTGTATTTATATTTGTTATTTAATAATAATTATAAATTTAGCATTTCTACAAATTTTTAAAATTTTATAAATAAAATTATTTAACTCCAACTATGCTCTATTTAACTAGGTTAAATATAGTTTTAGAATTTATAGTTATTATTATAAATAGGCCTGGCGTAATGTGGCTTTGGTCGTGGCTTTCTAGATTGTAGTAGGTGGCTACTATATATACATTGAAAGCGCGTAAAATGTTTTTATTAAAATTAATCGATATATATTGTCAACAATGATAATGTCGAATATGTTAATGTCGAATATGATAATGTCGAATATGTTAATGTCGAATATGATAATGTCGAATATGTTAATGTCGAATATGTTAATGTCGAATATGTTAATGTCGAATATGATATTGTCGAATATAATAATGTCGAATATGTTAATGTCGAATATGTTAATGTCGAATATGATAATGTCGAATATAATAATGTCGAATATATTAATGTCGAATATGATAATGTCAAATATATTAATGGCGAATATTAATAATGTCGAATATGTTAATGTCAAATATGATAATGTCAAATATGTTAATGTCAAATATGATAATGTCGAATATATTAATGTCGAATATGCAAATGTCGAATATATTAATGTCAAATATAATAATGTCGAATATGTTAATGTCGAATATGTTAATGTCGAATATGATAATGTCAAATATGTTAACGATATTTTGAAAATATTTGTTGGAGAAGGAAAACTTGTATAAAACTCGAGAAATATAACTCGTAACAACCAAATCGAAAAATCCTGGTATGACCGAAGGCCAGGTCGTGTTGCGGGTTTACAACTGTCAGCAGCGAAAAATAATGCAGTTATCATATTCGACATTATCATTTTTGACATTAACATATTTGACATTAACATATTCGACATTAACATATTCGACATTATCATTATCGACATTAACATATTCGACACTATCATATTCGACATTATCATATTCGACATTATCATATTCGACATTAACATATTCAACATTATCATATTCGACATTA
>JAQFXP010002515.1:0-14902 GCA_034693685.1 Belba bartosi | reverse complement strand
AATAAGTTACGTCTAAAAAATAACTAGCTTGCTCTGAGCTTAGAGAAAATTGTGCTTGGGGTCAGGTGCTCTCGGAGTAGTTCAAAACGATAGGCTCTTTTCTATTGACAGAAATGATATAAAACCGACATTTCTTGCAGTGTTTGAAATGATGTCGGGTTTGCGTTCGCCTATTAGTATAGGTATTGACAATACTAATGATATTTTAAAATTACAATTAAAAACAAAAACTATATTTAAATAAATAAATTTCAACAATAAAAAATTTGTTTCATTTATATCAATTATACTTTGGTTTATACCATATTTACAATATAGTTCCTTATTTGAAATAATAATGTTTGGTATTCCTAATACAATATTAAATTCTATAACTGCCTATCACACTTTTAATATATTTGTTTATCAATTAATATATTTTTATTTATTATGTTATTATTTAAAAATTAAACTAAAATCCATAAATTTTTTAAAAACAAAATTTATTTATAATTTAAGATATTTTCGTTCTATTGTTATGATTTATAGAGAAATATCTGAATATAATACGACTTTTTGGTCAAAAATTTTATTCTTAGTTTGGTTTTTAATTGGAAGCATTTCTGTATTACTATTAAATACTCTATTATTTGATTCTTTAAATATTATTATTAAAATTATTTTTATTTATATTTTATTTTTATTTTTATCATTATTTTTATTTATAATATTCAGTCAATTATGAAGCGAATAAATTATATAAACTATTTATTAGTTTATTTGTATATTCAATGTGTAATAAACAATTTAACCACGATTTACGAATTCATTTATTAATTAGATTTAAAGTAAATTTTGTTTATTATTTACTTTAATTTTTCTAATTAAAAATGTTTATATTTTGTATTATAGTTGCAGTCATTAATAGAACAAATAGCGGTAAAAAGAGTTGGATTTTCGTGTTATTCGTTGTTTACTATTAATTATTTTCAATGTTACGAGGTAAAATGTATAGATTTATTTTAAAATTTATATTTTAATATATGTTAGCTATCAATTAACAAATTACTCAATTTTAAATACAATAAAAATTAACTTTTTATATATTTAATTTTTATTAAATTATTAAAAATTTTTATTTAATATTTTTTATTTAAAACAAATAAATTATTTATTTTGAGTTATTATTAATTGTATTAGAATACAGATTTAAATTTTAATAATATTAGTAATACTTATTAATTTTTTTATAATAGATTACCGCGTTGCTTTCTCTATTATTTTTAAAATTATATGATATATAAATTTATTTTATATTTGTAAAAATATTATAATTGTTTTACAATTTATGTTTTTAAATTATTATAAACGTTTAAGAATATGTTTAATTTAGAATATTATGTAGTGTTATTTAGATAATCTAAAAATATTCTGTTTATTTATTTTGTTTTACTGTTTTTAATAAACTTTTATTTAAAATTAATGCTTTAAATCAATTATAATACAATAAATTTAACATTTTCCAGGTAATTTATCAGCCTATAAAAAAAATTTTAAAATATTATTTTATAGAAAATTATATAATTTTAAGCATTATAAAATTTTTTGAATTTTAAATATTATAAAATATTTAAAATTTTTTAATATTTGTTAAAATTATATATTATTTTGTTTAAATGTAACTCGCGAAAATATGTTTAACGGAATATTTGCAAAAGTACAAATTAAGTCAAATTTATATTTTTAATACATTTTCGGAGATATTGTATATATAGTTTTTCCTTGTAGCACCCTCCTGGCAATTTGCAAATAATAGTTTTGCTTTCCTGGCAATTGTAAGAAATTTTATTGCTTACTTAGAAACATTTATGTTTGTTTACTTTCACAATATTATGAATGCAATTATATGGCATTTGTTTTATGTATTATGCATATTTTAATTATAAGTTTATATTTTAGTAAAGAGTAACTTAATATTTTGTTTAAGTATAAAGTTATAATTAGAAACTTTTTATTTCGGGCAAAATTCTGGCAAAGTAGCATTAAACGCAAATGAGTATATCTTAACTTAAAATTAATTCACAGTTCAGTTTACTCAAAACTTTATCTGTTTAGTTTGAAAAGAATTATTTGTAACAAGTTAAATGTTTTTGACTGGTATGATTATTTGTTTGACAATATTTTAATATTTATTTCACTAATAATTACTAATTAATATTAGAGTTAAATATAAACTACTTTCTAATAATTAATCTACGAATTGTTTTGATAAGATCGAGTAATTTAATAAGTTGATTTGAGTTAATATATGTTCCGGGAGTTGTTTTTTAGTTTTGCCCGAAATAAAAAGTTCCTGGTTATAAATATTAAAATTTTGAGGATTGGAGTGGAATTATTAAACGTCTGTTCTTATCTAGTTAATAAAATTTTGCCAATCGTCTATTGAAAATAAATTAAATCATACAGTGTAGTCTTGTTTTAATATACAGTTAATTGTTATAATTTGTTTTAATTTCAATTGGAATAACCGCATAATTTAATACAAGTTTAATTATCACTTTTGAAAAATCTTAAAAGTTTAAATTTTATCTACTGTAAATAAGCGTTTTCTCTCAAAGTTAAATATAATTAATTAATTTATAATTTAATTATTAAGAATTAATATTATTTTAATTAAGTAGATTTTAATTTACTCATTTATTAAAAATAAAATAAAATAATGTAAATTAAAATTAATTTATTTATAGTAAATTAAATTATAGCAGTTAACACTTGAAATATTTTTTATTAAATTTTTTTTAGTTTAGTATAAAAGTTCAACCATAATATTTTTTAGATTTTAACTTAATTTAATATTATGTTTCTGTATATAAAAAAAACTTATACTAAATAATAAAATAAATGTCATTTATATTTATGTTAATTATAAAAAATTTAATTGTACGTTATAATTATTATTTTATTTAATATGACGTTATTTAATCTGTTGATGTTGAAATGACAATTTTTTTTATTAAAAAAATTAATATTTTATATTTAGATAATAAACTATTATGTAATAAAATAGCAAAGTTAAATATTTTAATAGAAAATGACGCAAAAAATTGAATTAAAAAATTGAATTAAGCCATTGTCAGCTAATCTACGGATTAATTTCGCGTCAACTGAATTATATCGAATCGGTTTGTGTCTGAATAGAGCCAACGATGACATTAGTTCTGTTCAGAGAAGGTCTGCAATACTTAAACCCATTCTCGTATTTATTGGTTTATGACTCGTCTTTGAGCGGCAATTAAAGGCAAATTGTTATAATATCGAAGCGAATATTATATTTAGGTTAAATGTTTATTTTTTATTATAATAGATATTATAAATGTATTAATCAATATTATATAACTAAACTTTTTTTAATGAATAATGTGTTTATTATAAGAGCTGTTATACAGTTGTTATAAACAGGGTATAAAGTTGTCACTTGCTTTCGAAGTTATTGCTGTTCAGAGAAGGTCTGCAATACATAAACCTATTCTCATATTTATTTTATTGTATGTGTAACATGCATAATTTTAAAATCAAATAAATAATATATTTTAGTAGTTATTAGAGATTCGTAACTTTATTTAAAAATTATATAAAAAATAATATTACTGGTAGTGCTCGGAGAGGCGTTCAGTAAGTGATTCACACTTGTGCTCATCAATCAAAAAGGTTTACCCGAGTTAAAATATTTTTTCTTCTAATTTGCTTTGATTGAGTCATTGCGCTAAAAGATTTGTCTTTGAACGGCAATTAAAGGCAAATTGTTATAATACCGAAACGAATATTATATTCAGGTTAAATGTTTGTTTTTATTAATATAGATAATATAAATGTATTAATCGATATTATATAAATAAACTTTATTTTAAATGAAGAACGTGTTTAAACAGGGTATAAAGTTGTCGCTTGTCTTTGAAGCCTTTCTGTGAGAAGGGCAGTGTTCGGCCAGGAAATGATGAATGATATAGCCGGGAAGTGCAGCACAACATCAATTAAGTGATAGTGATGTGGAATAGTAAAGCTTAACAATAATTATGTTATAATAAATTTATATTTTAATAATTAAATAGAAATACAAATTAATTTATCGAGAGCATAAGACGTACTAAATATTAGGTTTAGGTTTAGTTTAATTTTGAAAATAGTAAATATTAATACATATTAATCAAATATTTTAAAGGTTAACATGTTTATTTTTATTAATATAGATATTTTATTTGAATTAAGATAAAAATATAAATTATAATTTATTTACATATTTTCAATATAATTTATCAAAAGTGATAAATATAGAGTTAAATGAATGTTAATTAAGTAGAGACAACTCAAACAATGCAATTGAGTTTATATTTAATGTTTTTTAAACTTTTAAAAATTCAAATATTTTTAAGAATAAAAGTGAAAGAAATGATATAATCTAAATATTTGTTAAAATAATTTTTAATTTATTTTTAAAATATAATAAATATTAAGCAATACTCACTTCATAGCAACGAAAATAATTAATAGTAAACAACGAATAACACGAAAATCCAACTCTTTTTAGAGCTATTCGTTCTATCAATGACTGCAACTGTAAGTATAAATTATAAATGTTTAATCTATATATAAATTTAAACTTTGCAAATTTACTTTAAATTTTTGAAATAATAGAATAATGGATAAATGTTTTTGAAATTTAATTTTGCTAAAATAATTTATATGTTTGACAAATATATGATTAATAATATTGTAGGACTTGTTTGCTTCGAAATATACTGACGAAGCCGTGAATATAACCAAAAAGAATATTATAATAATAGTAATAACTCCATAAAATAAAATTATTTTGCTTATAAAATCAACTTGTGTGAATAATATAACAAACAATACAATTACTATAATTGTGCCAACAGTTGCTCAAAACATAAATAAAAATTTTGACCAAAAACTAGAGTTATATTCATTGATCTCTCGATATATCAAATCCAAAGAACGAATAAATTTTAAATTAAATAAAAATTGTTTTTTTCTTTTCATTAATAAATTAATTGATTTTAATTTATTTCTTAAATAATAAAATAAAATATAAAAATAAATAGCTTGAAAAAATAATATATTGAAAAATGAATAACAAAAAATGGCAAGCAAAATTGAATTTGGTAAAATATATAATATAATTTCAATTTTGTTTACAAAAAATATGTTTGAAATAAGTGAAATATTAAAACATAATATTGTGAGTATTTTTTCATTGTTGAATTTAAGAAATTTAAGAATTAATTTAGTTTTGCGTAAAAGTTTTAAAATATCATTAGAGTTGTTAAGACCTATACTATTAGGCGAACGCAAACCCGACATCATTTCAAACACTGCAAGAAATGTCGGTTTTATACCATTTCTGTAGTTATAGTAATACACAGATTGGGAACCAATGCCTAAAAATACAACTAATATAATATAAAAATTAATATAATATCTGATTCCAAAATGATGTGAAAAATCTCCAACAATTACTAAAACATAAGCATTATCAGATTTAGGAATTAAGCATGTTACACATTTTAGCAATTGTATTAGTAATATAATTAATATAATAATAGGTTTATGTATTGCAGATCTTTTCTGAACAGAACTGATGTTATCGTTGGCTCTATTCAGACACAAACCGATTCGATATAATTCAGTTGACGCGCAATCAATGCGTATATGAATTGGTATTGGCTTGCTTAAATTTATGAAACCATTTGTTTGCAACATTTTGAATAAATTTATAGTTAGAAATGCTTATTTTAAATTTAAATAAACTAATAGTTATTAATATATAAACTAATATAACTGTAAAAAATTCGTTATTGAGATATTAACAAGTCAATTATGTTAAAATAAATAGAAATTATAATTTTTTCAATTATAACGAGACATATAACTAATTCAATTAATATTTAAAATAATTATTATTAATATTAATGATAATATTTTATTAATTATAATAATTGTAAATATTAGCTTGACGTAAATTAGATAGTAGTATTTTTGAATTTCAATATAGTTGCATTTGATTAGTTAATAGATAATGTAAATGTTTATATATTATTTTTTAATATTATAATTTATATATTTAGAAATAAATAAATTATATATTAGTTGATCCAATAATATATAAGTTGTAAACAAGTATAATTAAGTCAATTACATTTAATTATATCTGGTCAATACTCAACTAGACACAAATATTGATCTAAACTTTAATTTTAAATATTTTCAAATAATAACAAATTTAAAATATAAATAATATTTATTTAAACTGTTATTAAAAAAATATTTTTTATATTAATATTTATTTTAATGATATTATTATAAAAATATATAAATAAAAAAAATAATAATTCATTGTTTTTCAAAATAATTAACCTTTAAAATATTTTTAAATTTTACTAATTCACAACAAATTTATATTTATATTAATACTGTATATTATTATAATTTAAAACAAAAAAATTAATATAAATATGATATTTATATTTGCAATTTACAAACATGTTATTTTAATTGTTTTTCAAATAATTAATTTTTTTTGTAAAAATTTATTTTTGATATATTTAAATACTTGTTTCTTATAAATAAATAAAATTATAATACTTTATAATGTCTAAGTTTGTTTTATTTGCTAATATATTATATTTTATTTAAATAACAACGGATATAAATTAATTAAAGTTTTCATTATAAATTTAACAAGCATAATTAAATGTAAATTTACTAAAATATTAATTCATATAATGAATATGTTGCTAACACTCAATGTCGTAATTACAGTTGTTACGTTTTAGAATTTGCATATAAAAAATATATTTTTATAGAGTAAGTAAAATGTTAATAAAATTTTTAGTGTTTGTTTATTTAATAATTGTGCCGGTTATGACTTGTGTAATATTTATTTATTGCGCTAACATGCTAAAAGACATATATTTAAATTTAAATACAAAGGTGCATTTAAAAAAGGTAATATTAAAATATTTAGTTATTTAAATATGTACAATATTTGATTTTATTATGTCATTTTTAAAAATTTAGATTGCATACAATTATAAATCAAAAATATTTTTATAAAATACTTGTATAGTATTTCACACTATAACACGCTTCGAATCAACGGGGCGAAAATAATCGACACTTTAAATTTTCTGGATTATAAAATGAAGGTTTTTGAATTTTTGCATCTAAACGGTAAAGTTTTTTGAAAAAATAAAAATATATATTTTTTCAATTACTTTTAGAATATTTATTATGACTTTTAAATTTCTTAAATTTTAGCGGTTTCGGAAATAATCTTTTCACTTTTACACCCCCCTCCCCTGGGCGAAATTTGGAAAAATCCTCTGGCCAAGAGAAACTACCCAAAAACCCCTACCACCACAAAAAAATGCCAGCCAAATAAATTACTTGATCTGCGGCCATCCAGTCGAATTTTTGTACTCATGTGTGGTTTTCTCGAAAAAAACAAACAAAAATGTATTACAATTCGAGACACAATCGATGAATTCGATTCTCGTTTGGCGTTAAGTCTTGTATTGTAATAATTATATTATTAATATACGCATTGGTTATATTAGAAATAGTATCTGGATTGAAAATTGTAATAAAAATTGATTTATTTGCAATTAATTAAAAAAACATTTAAAGAATATAAAATAAAGCATATAAATTACGCCTGAGCGCATATTTTATAAATAGTACAAAAAATATTAATTAACCAACAATTGCTGTTTTTTACTAAAAGTAACAATTTGACTTTAGATTAAAAATATTTATAATTAATGTTTAGATATAAAAAATAGACATTGTGAAAAGTATAAATAAAGATATCTTAAAACCAATATGAAAATTACAATTGTTCAAATCATTGTTGTAAAACATATAAAAAATAAATTGTTGTAATTAAATAAAAAACAAAATATTAAATTAAAAAATTATAAAGTAATATTTATATAAAAAATTTAATTAAACTGAGCTGTTTGTTATAAGCTAATTAGTCTGTACTAACTTTAATAAAATACATTAGAATAATTTTTAAAATGCATTTATATATAGTTTTATTTTATAATACATTATTAAAATTTGTAAAATAAAAGTAAATTATATTTTTGCAAATTATAGAAATATGATAAAACTAATTTTATACAACGATGTAATTGGTTATGATTATTATATTTATTCAATTTAAATTTATTTGATCTGCTATTGTTGCAATAACACATTAATTTATATTTCGACAAATAATAATTTATTCAAAATTGAAATTAATATATTTTAATTTTATTTTATGTAAAATGTCGCAAACAAATGGATTAATAGATTTAAGCAAGCCATTACCACCTAATCTACGGATTGATTGCGCGTCAACTGAATTATATCGAATCGGTTTGTGTCTGAATAGAGCCAACGATGACATTAGTTCTGTTCAGAGAAGGTCTGCAATACATAAACCAATTTTCGTATTCATTGTTTTGTTATATCAATTAATAAAAAATGTAACATGCTTAATTTCAAATTCTAATAATGCCTATTTATTAGTAATTATTGGAGATTTTTCACATTATTTTGGAATTAGATATTATTTTAATATTTATATTTTATTATTTGCATTATTAGGCATTGGTTCACAACTTTTGTATTACTATAACTACAGAAATGATATAAAACCGACATTTCTTGCAGTGTTTGAAATGATGTCGGGTTTGCGTTCGCCTATTAGTATAGGTTTTAACAATAATAAAGATATTTTAAAATTTTTAAGCAAAGCAAAATTTATATTTATAATTAATAAATTTAACAATGAAAAAATAATCACAGTACTAAGTTTCATTTTATCAATAATTTCAAATATATTCTATGTGAATAAATTAGAAATTATATAATATATATTACCAAATTCAATATTGTTTAGCATTTTTTGTTACACATTTTGCAATATATTTTCTCATCAAGTTATTTATTTTTATCTTTTATGTTATTATTTGAAAATTAAATTAAAATCAATTAATTTATTAATAAAAGAAAATGATTTATTTATATTTAATACAAAATTTATTCGTTCAATGGATTTGATTTATCGAGAGATCAATGAATATAACTCTAGTTTTTGGTCAAAATTTTTATTTATTTTTTGGTCAACTATTGGCACAGCTATAGTAATTGTATTGTTTGTCATATTTTTCACACAAATTGATTTAATAAACAAAATAATTATAAGTTATGGAAATATTAACAGTATTTTAATGTTTTCATTAATAATATTCACGTCTTCGTCAGTATATTCTGAAGCAAACAAGTCCTACAATATTATTAATCAAATATTTATTAAGCAAATAAAAATATTTTGTAAAACTAAATCTAAAAAACATTTACCGTTTATTGTATTATTTTATAAATTTAAAGTAAGTTTAAAAATGTTTAAATTGGTTTCTATTGATTAAAATTTTTATTTACAGTTGCAATCATTGATAGAACGAATAGCTGTAAAAAGAGTTGGATTTTCGTGTTATTCGTTGTTTACTATTAACTATTTTCGTTGTTATGAAGTGAGTTAAAAAAATTATTATTTTATTTTTTAAAAAATTAATTTAAATTTTATTTTTAGATTATATCATATCTTTCGCTTTTATTTTTAAAAATATTTGAATTTTCAAAAATATAAAACATATTAATTAAAATGTATTAACTTTGTTTTAATAACTAAAACTACAATATATTCCAAATATAACAAACTTAATCATAACTTATACTCAATTATAACAAACACGTTTTAATATTAATTTGTATTTTATGTTTAAATTTTAATAAATTATTTAATTATTTAATTGCATTAATAATCCACATATATTTTCACGCTATTCTAAGCCATATTACTATTATTGCTAAAAATATTTAAATTCTCGCTATCAAATGAGATATATTTTTAATGAAAAAATTTATTTAATCAATATTTTCTCAAAGTTAACGTTAGTTTATACACGCTTAATATTTTATTTAATTGTTATTCAATTTGTTATTAATTTATTTTCAAAATTAAGTATAAAATAAATATAAATTTTTTTTAATTAGCAAATTATATTATTTTTGTTCAATTTTTATTATATTTTGCATATATCTACATTAAATATAAACCATTAAAATTTAAGTATAAGTTAATTCTACTTATTTCAGAATATATAAAGAAATTTTTTATTTATTTTAGTTTTAAAATAATTTCAAATTTAAGTTTTTATTTTAATCTCAAAAAATGTTTCTCGCCCAAACCGGCGTTTCGGGAAAACGCCAAATATTACTAAAATGTCACTATATGTGAGATATTATTATTATAGTAAAAATGTTTAAAATTTATTCATTACTGTCTAATTGTGTGCTTGTTAATGTTAGTAGGGTAAATGTTATTTATTGTGTCAGTACACATTTCCAGGAAGAGTAGCATTGGAACGGGATTGCTCACACTCTCTGATTAATCGTATCTAATATGTGGCCGTATTCGGTCTTTCCTGATTTTCCACTTGTAAATACAAACAATAATTGTAATAACAAAAGTAGATAGTGAAATAATTATAAAGTTGTTTGAATTTAAATTGTTACCAGGCCCACTTTGTATTGTATAATTGTTGTGTTATTCAAAACTTATAAATGTAAAATTGATACATTTAAAAATAGATACCTAAAAATAATTGTTATTAAATTTTGTAAAAATAATCAAAAATATCTTTAATTAGAAATAATAATTATTAAAAAATTAATCATGCTATAATTAAAATTATTTATGTCATTTATATAGAAAAAACATCCTGTTGCATTTATTCATTGTAAAAATTTTTTGAAATAAATATTAATATAAATGTCATTTATATTTATGATAATTATACAAAAATCAATTAAAATAATTATATACTATGATATAATTATTACTTTATTCAATATGACGTCATTTAATTTCTTAATATTGCAATGACAAATTTTTTTTATAAAGAATTAATATTTTATATTTGAATAATAAACAACTATGTAATATAATGTTAAAGTTAAATTTTTAAATAGAAAATGTTGCAAACAATAGAATCAATAGATTTAAGCAAGCCATTAACACCTAATCTACGGATTGATTGCGCGTCAACTGAATTATATCGAATCGGTTTGTGTCTGAATAGAGCCAACGATGACATTAGTTCTGTTCAGAGAAGGTCTGCAATACATAAACCTATTCTCGTATTTATTATATTTTTTTAATTTTTAGTAAAATATTTAATAATCTTTTTAATTAAAAATGAAAATTCATATATTTTTGTGATATTTGGTAATTTTTCACATTATTATAAAATTCAGTTTCAAATATCAATATGTTGTATTTTAACAATGCTTTTATGCATTGGTTCACAATTTGTGTATTACTATAACCACAGAAATGGTATAAAACCGACATTTCTTGCAGTGTTTGAAATGATGTCGGGTTTGCGTTCGCCTATTAGTATAGGTTTTAAAAATACTAATGATATTTTGAAATTACAATTAAAAGCAAAAACTATTTTTAAATTAATAAATTTCAACAATAAAAAATTTGTTCCAATTATATCAATATTACTTTGGTTTATTCCATATCTACAATATTGCCATTTATTTGATATAATTGTTTTTGGTATTCCTAATACAATTTTGGATTCAATAGTAATCTATCACACATTTAATATATTTGGCTATCAACTTTTATATTTTTATCTGCTTTCTTATTATTTAAAATGTAAATTAAGATTATTTAATTGTTTAAACAAAAATATTAACTATAATTTAAAATATTTTTATTCAATTGATATGATTTATAAAGAAATATCTGAATATAATATAACTTTTTGGTCAAAAATTTTGTTTTTATTTTGGTTAATAATGGGAAGCATTTCTGTAATATTATTAAATACGATATTATTTGAATTTTTAAACTTTCTTATTAAAATTATTTTTATTTATATATTATGTTCTTTTTTATCAGTATTTTTATTTATTATATTCACGGCTTTGTCAGTCAATTATGAAGCAAATAAATTATATAAACTATTTAATCGTTTATTTGTATATTCAATACGTACTCAAAATATTAAACTTGTTTTTTATATTAGATTATTAATTAGATTCAAAGTAAGTTTTACTTAAATATTTACAAAAAAAATTTAATTAACATTTAATTACAGTTGCAGTTATTGATAGAACAAATAGCTCTAAAAAGAGTTGGATTTTCGTGTTACTCATTATTTACTATTAATTATTTTCAATGCTACCAGGTAATGTTTATAATTTTATTTTGTATTAAAATTTAGTTCAGCTACCTCAGTGACAAATTGTTTAATTATTTTATTGTCAAATACATATTTATTTTAAATAAAATTCAAATTTTTTTCATTATTTAATTTTTATTAAATGTTTTTAAATTTTCGTTTGTTTTAGTTAAATCAAAATAATTGTTTTCTGATTCTAAAGAATGTTTTTTATTTACTAATATTACTTGTTTATAAAACTTAATTTGACATATTATTATATATATTTTATTTAAAATTTTATATTTTAATAATTTTATTTATTGAATTTTTTTAATTAGATTACCGCGTTACTTTCTATGCTGTTTGTAAAATTATTAGAATTATAAACTTAACTATAACTTGCAAAGATATAATGGTTTTATAATTTTTTCGATATAAATTGTAACACCTTTTGTATTTACAATGTCATTTAAACCAAATAATTTATAAGTTAAAACTAACATATACAGACAAATCCAATCGAAATCGTCCGAAATTTTTTGTTATTAAATAAATAGCAAAAATGTTGTTTAATGTTGATTTTAATACTCAATTTAAGTTTTAAACTAGTATTGAATTTAAAATAGATTCACAAAACTTATTCTATTATTTAGATTATTTTATTACTTTCTATGTTATTCATTAAATTATTAGAAATGTTATTGTTTAAATTATCAAGAAATTTTCATTTAAACTTTATTTATTTTATTTTTGTTAATTAATCAAGTTTTGTGCAATTTTAATAATAAATAAAATGTTTCATCATATTTCAATATAATTTTTATCCAAACATTGTTGTTATGCTTTTTTATGTATCTTATTAACAAATTTTATGCATTTTTTATATAAACATATTGTAAAGAACAACAACAATAAACATATTAAAAAGCAATCAATTCTAATATTTATTTGTAATTTAAAATTTTAACTTGTTTGTTGTGGACGCATAACTGCATGTATATATTAAATCGGGTTAATCAGGAAAGCCAAGCAAAATTTCTACAATATTTATATTATGTTATGCTAAGTTATGTTAAAAACTTAAATTTAAAATTATTTTAAAACTAAAATGCAATAAAAAATTTGAAATAAGTAGAATTAATTTATACTTAAATTTTAATAGTTTATATTTAATGTAGATGTATGTAAAATATAATAAAAATATAACAAAAATAAAATAATTTGCTAAATTAAAATATTTATATTTATTTAATTCTTAATTTTGAAAAACATTAATAGCAATTTATATAACAATTATTTAAAATGTTAAGAGTGAATAAACGAACTGTAACTATAAGTAAATATTGATTAAATAAATTTTTTCATTAAAATTATATTTCAATTGATAAGGAAATGTAAATACTTTTAGCGAAAATAGTCATACTTCGTAAAATAGCTTGTGGATTATTAATTCAATTAAATAATAAAAAAAATTTATTAAAATTTTAGCATAAAATACAAATTAATATCAAAACTTGTTTGTTATGTTTGAATTTGTTATATTAGAAATAGATTGTAGTTTTGGTTATTAAAACAAAGCCAGTACGTTTTAATTAATATATTTTATATTTTTAAAATTCAAATATTTTCAAGAATAAAAGTGAAAGATATGATATAATCTAAAAATTAAATTTAAATTAATTTTGTTAAAAATAAAATAATTATTTTTTAACTCACTTCATAACAACGAAAATAATTAATAGTAAATAACGAATAACATGAAAATCCAACTCTTTTTACAGCTATTCGTTCTATCATTGACTGCAACTGTAAATAGAAATTATAATCAATAGAAAATAATTTATACATTTTAAACTTACTTTAAATTTATAAAATAAAATAATAAAAGGTAAATGTCTTTTAGATTTAGTTTTAGAAAAAGTTTTTATTTGTTTAACAAATATATGATTAATAATATTTTAGGACTTGTTTGCTTCGAAATATACTGACGAAGCCGTGAATATTATCAATGAAAACATTATTATAACACAGAAATCACCATAACTTATAATTATTTTAATCATTAAATCAGCTTTTGTAAAAAATATAACAAATAATACAATCACAATAATTGTTCCAATAGTTGCCCAAAACATAAGTAAAAATTTTGACCAAAAACTAGAGTTATATTCATTAATCTCTTGGTATATCGAATCCAAAGAACGAATAAATTTCAAATTAAATATAAATAAATTTTTTTCTTTTATTAATATATTAATTGATTTTAATTTAATTCTCAAATAATAATATAACAAATAAAAATAAACAACTTGATAAAAAAATATATTGCAAAATGTGTAAGAAAAAATGCTAAATAAAATTGAATTTGGTAATATAAAGAATATAATTTATAATTTATTTGCATAAAATATATTTGGAATCATTGATAAAATGAAACCTAGTATTGTGATTATTTTTTCATTGTTAAATTTAGTAATTTTAAAAATAAATTTTGCCTTACTTAAAAGTTTTAAAATATCGTTATTATAGTTAAGTCCTATACTTATAGGCGAACGCAAACCCGACATCATTTCAAACACTGCAAGAAATGTCGGTTTTATACCATTTCTGTA
>JAQFXP010002514.1:0-14903 GCA_034693685.1 Belba bartosi | reverse complement strand
GTAGTGCTGCCACAAACTAAATTGCTAAAGTTATTTACTAGGTGTCAGGTGCTCGTGGACACTTTTAAATAATTATTCGCTTTTCTAATAGTAAGATTATTTCTTAATAAGCAGTAAAAAAGATAACCAACACTTTTGAACTCTTAATAGTCTAAAGTATTTCTGATTTAAGTTAACTATATTTTATACTTTACTATCAAATTGTTTTGATATAATTAGTAATTAAAGAATAGTTATTTAATTCCATTAAAAATAATTATAAGAAAACTTGTGATAAAATTTTAATTATATTGATTTATATTTTCAAATTCTGTAATATTGCATTAGAATAGTATTTTGAGACAAAGCGCGAACTTAATCTAAATATATACTTGCTTAAAGTTACTTATAATTTTTCTAAACGCTATTTATGTATAACTGTACTTGCTACTTACCAAGTACAGTTTCCCTTTACACTCATTACCTGTTGTTTACATTCGCGACTGACTAACAATCGCAACACTTGTATTGAAACCTTAATTCAGTTATAATTAATTAAATTTTTATTTAATTAACTTTTTGTCTAAACACGCGATACAACTCCGATCAGTCAATCACTGATCACTCATTCGCCGCTAAAGTGATATCGATTTTAGACGCGAACTGATCTTTCGCTTCAACACATCATCTGTACAACACTCGTCAACACAAAACAGATTATCTCGAAATCACTGGACAGACAGCGCGACTCAAATAGAAATACAACTAATTCTCATTCGCGCGACAACTCATTTGCGTCATTCGTATCGCTCCAAAACCGCGCTATCACCGACAGCAACAGTACAGTTGACGTCGAATTACGTGACGCCTCCCGAGCGCCCCTCCCGAGCGCCCCTCCCGAACGCCCGGCACAATTTCGAATAAAACATTTTTATTTGTAGTTTTTAAATAATTCTATTTATATTTAAATTTAGTTTTATATTTATATTTGAACGCAATAATCAAATTAATTTGAATTTTAGAGACTCGCAGATAAGTAAAAACTGGCAATGATATGACATTCAGAGAGAAATTTCAGAAGTCCCAACATTGTTGTAATCGGCAATATAATTATGCATGAGAATCAATTTATTATAACATAAAATTGTAAAAACAAGTTAACTGACATAATTATTGTTTAGATTACTTTTTATTAATTTATTTAATTTTTTTTATAGAAGATAAGGGCTTTATTAAAATACAATAATTATAAAACAATCATAAAAAATAGCGCATGCAACAATGTTAGGACGTCTGAAATTTCTCTCTAATGACATCTCTCGAATATCTAATAATTACACTCTAATTACCAAGTTAGAGCACCTTGGCCACTTTGGTGCTCTTCGCAAACAGTAGTGATTTTGTCAAAAACAATGGTTGTTACTGGAATAGTTTGCGGCAAAGAGCACCATGGTATAAAAGCTGCCCTAACTCGGTAATGCAATAACTTTTTATTTAGAGCTATTCGAATGAGAGCGGAATACAATAAAGGATCTACGGGTGACTTCAGAACTAACTCAAAAAGTGTTAAACGCATAGATTGAGAAAAGCAGTAATTAGCCAAAAGTCCTAAATTGGTGTTAAATCCGGTTTAAATTTAGTTAAATTAACTAAACTATTGTTTAATTCAAATTAAATTTGTAAAAATTTCATCTTAAATATATGGGGTTTTTAGCGTTTTTTAAAAAAAAATTTTACCCCATACTCCTTATGTTTTTGGCCAAAATTCCACCCAAAAAATCCCTCCTCTGATCCCGCTCTCCTTGGTTTGGCCTACCTTCTCAATCTCTGGCTAAACGTATAGAGAAAAGTTTTGTTTTTTTACCCGAATGGCTCTACCAGTAGTTGTTTTGATTTATACAAATACACAAAAAACGTTTAATGTTTAATCAATAAAGTTACATTTCAGAATGTGCTACTTTTGCGTTATTTGTGTATTTCTTAATTTTAGATTGTTTTTATTATCCTTATACAGTAATTTAAAAACAATGAATGCAAACAAATTAAAACGTTTTTTATGAGTAAAAATAATAATATCATTGAAAATTATTTATTAAAAATTTATATTTATTTTATTATTATAAGTACTAACTTATTGCTGCTTTGACAAGATAACATTAAATACCAATAGTATTTCAAATAATAATTAATTTTATTTATTATAATTTTACAATGAGTAAACAAATATAAAATAAATCAAGTAAAATTTAAACTGTACCATTATTAAACATTTAATTGGTTTTTAAATCGGATTTTTTATTATATGCTTTGAAGTAGAAATTTGAGAATAAGACAAACAAAAATGTAGCATTGCCCAAATTGCACATGATATATCCTGTTGGTAAATCTGTTTGTTTTATATAAACAATTAAGTACCAAGCGAAAACTATTGTAAATTGTATCAATTGCATCAGGGTCATGTACTTTTTCCACCATAAATACTTTTGATATTGTGGGCCCATTGCCGACAATAGATAATAACTATACATAACTATGTGGATAAAGCCATTTACTATTGGTATAATTGAACAAGTTGGCATATCTGTAAAATAAAAAAATTAATTTGACATGTGCAAAAAATGTTTGTTATATTTATTCATTTACAAAGTTTATTATTAATAAAAAACTAATAAACAAATTAAAATTAAAATAGTTTTATGATAAAGCTTATAGAAATTCTAGAAAATATTTTTAAATTTAGATAAATTTATCTTAATTCAAAAAACTTACATGGATTATATTTCATAAACATCCAGCCAGCACTAACCATTGAAATATGATGCCAAATATGCAGAAAGGTAATTTGTGTGTATTTCAGTCGAAATGCCATAAAAAACGTGTCAAAAAAGTCAACAATTTTTGACATGTAATACAAATGTGCCGTGTCAATAAACGCTCTAGCTATTGGGGATGTATCGTATTTTGGATTGCTAAAATTCCACATTTCCCGACCAAATTTTGAGATGCTAAATAACGTTTTTAAAAAGAAATACGCGCTTGTTATAACCTTAAAAATAAATAAAATGTCGATTAAAAAATTAATTTTGTAACAAATAAGTTTTTTTTATTTATACGAGAAATATGTTGTAAACAATAATTGCTTTCTTTAGTTCAAGTGCTTTACGTTTTCTCATTATCTCCGGAATTAACACAAAAACAATGAATAAGTAAAACAATATAAGACTTGTTATTCCGGCGGCGGATATGTCGACCAAAAAGTAGCCCTTAGTTCGAGGGTCGGCTGCATTTTCCCAATATTGGTGCAACCAATAAAATGCACTTGAATTATTGCCTAGGTAATCGGCCATTAGACCAACTAGAAAATTGTCTATTTTCTTGTCCATTTTAAAACAAGATAGTTATGTAAAAACAAATAATTATTTGAGAATTAAATTGTTGTTTAACTAACTGTATATTAGATTTTAGACTAATTTTATATTTATTTATTACAGTTCTAACTAACTGTAATATTAAAGGCAAACTAAATCTATATATAAATTACAAATTTTTTTTGGAAAATATTATAAACTTAAAATAAAAAATATTTTATTGTTAATTTATGCATAACAATTGCAAACAGGATATTATTTTCATTAATTAAAATTAATTGCAAATAATTAATTTATGTAGATAAAATCTAAATTTAGAATTTTTATCAACGTACATTTTTAACTTTGCTAGTTAGTTATTGTGACTGCTTTATTGTTTAATAGCGGGAATAAATAATTTTAGTCAGCAAATAAAAATATTTGTGCGTAATGTATGACAGATAGCTATAACGACCTTTGATTGCAATACAGTCCATTCCACTTATGACGAACCCGCTTATAACAAATACTCTCATATAACGAACAGTAGTTATGGTACGAAAAAAAAATATATATTAAGTTATAGTCGTATATAACGAATTCCGATTATAACGAACAGATTTAGCAGAACCAAGCTGTTCGTTATAAGCGGGTTGGACTGTAATTTAATATTTAATAATGAGTAAATAGAAATTAAATCTTTATGTTTGTAAACTAGAATACAAACAAAAGCTTTGGTACTTTAATGTAGGCCTGGTAGAAACCAAAGAGTTGAAAGTATAAGTTAGCTTTTTTACTGTTTATAAAATATTTTAAAAACAATATACAGTATTTGCAAAGTAAACCATGGGCAACTGTAGAAAACTTGTTTTGTAATTGTGAACAAACAGTAAAAAATTATCTTACATTTTGAACGTTTAGGTCAGAGATCGAGAAGAGGGAAATCAGGCAAAAATCTTCTCTGATTTTGAAAATGTTGATTTATTTCCCCCTAGCATTTGATCCGAGAAAAGGTACCCCCTGTCGTCGTCGTCGTCGTTGTTGTTTTTTGGGTTTTTTGCCTAAAATTAGGAAAATTTCTCTAAATTGGTGCTAAATCCGGTTTAAATCCAGTTAATTTAACTAAATTTAGTTTAAATCCAATTAAATTAGGCAAAATTTTATCATAAATATATAGGTTTTTTGAGCGTTTTTGTAAAAATCCTCCACCTGATTCACCCATAGGTTTTTGGCCAAAATTTTGAAAACAATTCTTCTCCTGATCTCCCTGGATCGGTTTGTTAAAGAATGCGTACATAATATAATAAATGCACCAAGACTTGTGTCAAGTTAAATTTTATCCACATATAAAGTGTAAAATTTAGTCACTTTTGTTTCCTTTTTTCAATCAATTTAATAAAACTTTATAAAATAAATTTTTAAAAATTTTTAGGTTATTTCAAATATATTGCTTTATTTTTCGTTTTATCATATTTATTTGCAAGATGCAACTGGCAAACGTTTCTAGATAATTTATACCAGCATTAATATTTATTAATGTTTATTAAATCTATTAGGCCTGATTTGGCCAGAAATGAATATATTAAACATTTATTCAAAAATTATTTATAATTTGTATAGATTTTTATTAAATTTGATAAAACAATCAAGAACGTATTTTTAAAAAAAATATTTTAGTAAAATTATATATTTAAAAAGCTAACAAAATTATTTTAAAAAATTAAAATGTAACATTAAAATAATAATAATAATAATACAAAATTTAAATAACATAAACGAATTTTTAACTTGATTATTTAAGTTTGCTTAATCTCCAATTCCGTGCAAAGCGACGACTTTTTCATTGACAGCACTTTAAGCAGAATATTCTGTTCAATCAAAACCATTAAATCCTTTTCCATACTTAGGATATAGTCAGCGCATCGGAAAAGTACCGCCGATTTGCTGATACTATTGCAGTCATCACTTCGAAGCAATTGCCGCAAAGTCTGTATTCCGTCGTTAATACTCTTCACGCGCTGTCGCTCTCGAAAGTTAGCGATCTCTCGACGCACCCGACTCTCAATGTCCATTGTCTTCTTCGGACGACCAACTGACCGCTTTATTGTTTGTCCATTTGTTGACAAATTCATATTTCTATTTTAAAAAATAGATATAATTAGCTTTAAATCAAGTACATTTTATACTATTTAGCTAGCTTATTTTTAGTCAAATAATTTATCTTGCCTTTATTTTTATGGTTAAATATATTTTTTTTGTTTTATATCTTTTGCTGTTTTAGTTCTGATTTTGTCTATTATTTAACTAATAAATAATTTTTAAATAAAATATATTATCATTTTTGTGAATATTTTTCTGCATATACTTCAATAATGAGTTTTAATACAAATGAGACAAAAATTTCACTATAATTAAAAACAAGTGGAATATTGTTTAAGAAACAATTATAATAAGTTTTTAAGCTTTATTTTTCCTGTTATTGTTGTTTTATTATTAATCACAATTAAAATAACAATTATTATATTGTTTCATGTTAAAATAATAATTGATGTATTTAAAAATATCTTTAAATAACAATGAAATAATTAATTTGATTTTATTGTTTTAGTGAATACTATATTAATTTTAAAATTTAATTAAAATTTATTTGTTAACAGGATACTATAACAACAATATATATTTAGTTTTTGTTATTTTAGGATACTATATTTTATTATATTTAAACATTAACAATTTTTATCATACTAATATAGCAAGATAAATAAATCAATTAATTTATAAACTTTAATTATCAATTTACGCAATAAATTTTTTTTAAATATTAAACCAGAATCTTTTATTTTTTTATTAAAAAATTTTTTAAATAAATGTTTTACAAATAAATATATAATTTATTTCTATTTTATAAGTTATGCAATAATTATACTTGTTACAAAAATTTAATTTTAACGTATATTTTAAAATTAAATATTTTAATTTATTAATTAAATAAATAAGCATAAATTCTTAAAATGTCAAACATTAATACAATTCAAGAAAATCAGCCTGTTGAAAAAGCAAAAGTTTACAAACTCGAATTAGTCTGGCGTAATATTGTATTAATGACAATTTTGCATATATCGGCGTTTTATGGTTTTTATTTGGCAGTATCTAAGGCAAAATATCAAACTAATATATGCATGTGGATTTTTGCAATTGCATCTGGCATGGGAATTTTGGTAAATAAATTTTTAAAAATTAAATAAAAATGTAAAATTAACCTACATTTTTTAGTGTGGAGCTCATCGATTATGGTGCCATCGTACATACAAGGCAAAATTGCCCTTGCAAATTATATTAGCATTTTTGCATATAATGGCATTAGAGAACGATATATACGAATGGAGTCGAGACCATAGAGTGCATCACAAGTACTCGGAAACCGACGCCGATCCGCATAACTCAAATCGCGGTTTTTTCTTTGCACATATGGGTTGGTTGATGTGTAAAAAGCACCCAGATGTTATTTCTAAGGGCAAAACAATGGATATGAGCGATTTGGAAAAAGATTCGCTTGTTCAATTTCAGCGTACATTTTACATACCATTAGTTGTACTTATTTGGGGTTTAATTCCCACTTATATTCCACATTATTTTTTTGGCGAAAGCTTATGGAATTCGTTCTTTATTTGTGTCATGCTGCGTTACGTAATGATTTTACACAACACTTGGTGTGTAAATAGTTTTGCGCATTTTTATGGAAACAAGGTAAATTTATTTGAATCTAACTTTACAAATTGCATCAACTAAATTTGTGTTATATAAATAATCAAGTTATAACTTATAAATAAAGGTAAAATGTTTACATTTTTTAAAAATTTCAGAGAAATATTAAGTAAAGTAAGATAGATTATATTTGTGTTGTAGCAAATTTTGCCAGTTTTATTTGATTTAATCAAATTAAAAAAATATTCTGTTTTCATTTTTGAAAATTTAAATTAAATTTTAATATATTTGATTAATTAATTAAAATTAACATGTTTATATTTATTAGCCATATGATCAAACCATACAACCAGTTGAAACTGGATTTATGCGACATTTAATTATGGGCGAAGGTTTTCATAATTATCACCATGCATTTCCTTGGTATATGCATTATAATAATAGTTATTAATTAAAATTTATTTCATTAAATTTTATTCTATATTTACTATTTGTAAATATTTTCTATTGCTATTAAAGGGATTATTCAGCAAGTGAGTTTGGACCAATGGACGTGTTTAATCCAGCAACTGCCTTGATTAATTTTTTCGCTTGGATTGGTTGGGCGCATGACCTGAAAAAAGCGTCGCCTGAAGTGGTCAAAGGCAGACAATTAAAAACTGGTGATGTTAATTTTAAGAAAAATTCTCCTTCTTATGAAATAATCACTGGCATTTTGTCATTGGCCTTAATTATCTCGCCATTTTTTATACAATTTTTATTTTGTTAATTTGATATTAATTATATTTACATTTTGTTTTATTTAATTTTATGCATTAATGAAATTTATTAGCACAAATGTACTAGCTTGATTTATATGCTTGAATATTTTAATGCTATAACATATTTACTTTTATAAGTTTTATAAAAATGTAAATATTTTTATCCAATAAATTATTATTAATATGTTGTTAATATTTTAAAAATTCTATTTTAAATAAATAATGGTCAATTAAATTTTTACTAAAAAACCTAGAACATAGTTACAAATAAAAGTAAATGTCTTTTTAACACGTTGGCAGAACATTATAAATTTAATGTAAACGTACAAAAATTACTTAAAACCAGAGCTCGGAAAGTGGAATCAACAAAAATCTTTCTTGATTTTAAAAATTGGCATTTATCCCCCCTAGCATTTAGCCCTAGATAATATATTTTTCATTAACTTTTTCCGGCCGCCGAATGTGATTGGAAAATTATTTACGTTTTTTTTAAAAAAATTTAAAAATTTTCCTTTTTTTCGCACATGTAGGTTGGTTACTTTCAAAAAAGCATCCGGATGTTATTCAAAAAGGCAAAACCGTCGACATGAGTAAACTTGATAAAGATCCATTAATTCGATTTCAGCGCCCATTTTGCATATCATTAGTAATATTGATTTGGGGTTTATTTCCAACACTAGTTTCCCCTGGATCGGCCGACCTCTCAATTTCTGATAAACAGTATATTATTAATATAATATATGCTTAAAAATTTATAAAATTATAAAGTAATTGGATTAAGTTTAATGAGATTTAAGCCAGATTTAAACAAAGTTTAAATAATATAATTAAATCTAAATGTGATTTATCACAAATTTTGGGAATGGTTTTTATTTTGGCAGTTAAGCTAAATATTTTTGTTGATAAAATTATGAAAATCGTGTTTATATTTTTCAAACATAATTTTTTGTCATAAGACAATTGTTTATATAAATATTTCATTTAATTATTAATTATACTTTAATATATGTGTGTAATAGCCAAACAATAATTAAAATATCTCATTTAGTTTGTCTGTAAATTAAGTTTGAAAATTAAAAATAAAATATATCCTAGTGCATTATTGTTTATAGTTAGAAAAATAATTTTTATGTAAACTGTTATTAAATAGATCACATATTATTGTGAGAATATTATAATTAAATTTTATAATTATAAAAAATAAGTTCCGACATGGTCTTTTACATTTGATGCAGTCGAGGCCTTAAATTCACTAATATTTTAATTACGATTTGATTTAAATTTAATTATATTATTTTTTAGAAATTGAAAAAGTCGGCCGATTTTGGGGAATATCGGAGGATAGATTTTCAAAAATGCTAAAAATTTTCATGATAAAATTTAATCTAATTTAACTGATTATAAATCGGATTTAACAATAAATTAAGATAAATTTCCCAATTTTGTTCAATAAATCTTAAATGTCAAAGGATTACCTTTTCAGGGATTAAATGCTTAAGATAAATAAATGCAGAAATTGAGGAGGTCGGTCAATCCAGGGGGATGAGGGAACGGATTTTTCTCAAAATTTTGTCCAAAAACCTAAGAGGATTAGGAAGGGAATTTTTCTAAAAACGCTTAAAAAATCTATATATTTATGTTGAAATTTTGTTTAATTTAACTGGATTTAAACTAAATTTAGTTAAATTAACTGAATTTAAACTGGATTTAGCACAAATTTAGGAAAAATGTTAAAATTTAGAGCAAAAATGTTAAAAAACTTGCCGGCCACCTTTGGTTGCCGGAAAAACGTCAAGGAAGTAACTTTTCTCGGACGAAATGCTAGGGAGGGAGGGGGGAAATCCAAATTTTTAAAATCAGAGGGAATTTATGTCTATTCGTAAAATTGTTTTATATGACATTAATCTTTAAGAAATAAACTATCTTTTGTGACAAACGACAATTTAAACCGAGGGCACACACTTGGGTATAAATCGGAGTTAGGATTAAAGTTGCAAAAATTACAAAGTTAACTTAATTTAATATAATCTATGGTGTTTAAGTATATTTGAAATTATATTATGTTGAAATATCTAAAATTTAATAAAACAAAATTAATTATAATTGAATTGGCATTTATTTCATTATATAATTAAATTTAGTAATTATTATATTACAGAGATCGATAAGGAATGGGGGATTAGGCAAAAATCCCCCTGGTTTTAAAAATTTGAATTTATTCCCACTTAGCATTTGGTTCGAGAAAAGGTACCCCCTCTCGACGTTTTGCCGGCCGCCTTCGGCGGCCGGCAAATTTTTTAGGTTTATTGCCCTAAATTAGGAAATTTTTCCTAAATTGTTGCTAAATCCGGTTTAAATCCAGTTAATTTAATTAAATTTAGTTTAAATTTAGTTTAAATCCAATTAAATAAGGCAAAATTTCATCATAAATATATAGGTTTTTTGAGCGTTTTTGGAAAAATCCCTCACCTGATCCCCCTTTAGGTTTTTGGCCAAAATATTAACAAAAATCCCTCCCCTGATCCCCCTAGATCGGCCGACCTTCTCGATCTTTGTTATATTAATACAATAAATTAAACTAGGTTTTAGCTACATTTAAAATAATTATAAAAAGTATATTATTTATCAAGATAATTAAAAATAAGTAATTAAAATAAATAAAAATTATTTTATTTATCAAATAAGAATAAGAATAAAAAACAAAAACCATTAATGATGGATCCGGTTTTAAAAGAAATTTTATTTTTTTAAAAATTAATTACATTAAAATAATACTAGTAAGGTAAAAATTGTTTTATTTTTTTAAAATTAAATTTTGCAATAATAATTTATTAAATAAATTAATTGGAAATAAAAAAAATCTAATAAAAATAATATCTAAATATTCTATTTATAGTAACATATAATTTCACATAACAGTATATAAAGATGATATAAAATTAAAGCTAGTTAAAAATATTAATGTTATAATATACTAAAATGTAAGTTTTTATAGATTTAAATAAAATATTAAATAAAATTTTATTTAATTTTTAATAGGGCTGAACTATCAGTTAATAATAATATCGACAATAATAACGTCATAAATGAAAATATAAATGAAAAGATTAAACCAAAATACAAAATGGTATTGGTTTGGCGCAACATAATTCTCATGGCGATAATACATGTTTCGGCTGTCAATGGGGCTTATCTTGCAATGTTTCATGCTAAAATAGCAACATTGAGTTTTGGGTTTGTCATCGCACTTTTATCAACAATGGGAATTCAGGTAAATGCAGCAATCTAATATTTTGGTTTATGCTTTTATTTAATATATTTAAAAATATTATATAATATAAAAATACCTAAGTGCGGAGCACATAGACTATGATGTCACCGAACGTTCAAGGCAAAAATGCCACTTCAGATATTGCTCGCATTTATGCAAACACTAGCGCTTCAGAACGATATATACGAATGGAGTCGAGACCATAGAGTGCATCACAAGTACTCGGAAACAGACGCCGATCCGCATAACGCAAAGCGGGGCTTCTTTTTCGCACATGTAGGCTGGTTACTTTGTAAAAAGCACCCGGATGTTATTGAGAAGGGAAAATCGATTGACATGAGTGACCTGGATAAGGATCCATTGGTTCGATTTCAGCGGACATTTTACATTCCCTTACTTTTGCTCATTTGGGGCGCATTTCCAACACTAGTCCCACATTACTGTTGGGGCGAAAGCCTATTGATTTCATATTATGTTTGTGTCATGTATAGATATGTCATGTCTCTAAATCTAACTTGGCTTGTTAATAGTGCAGCTCATTTATGGGGAGAAAAAGTAAGTGTCAAATATTCTAAATTATTTTACTATTTTAAGACAATATTTCCACCTAGCCATATGATAAATCGATAAACCCGGTTGAGTGCATTATTAGAGATTTTTTGTTTGGCGAAGGATTTCATAATTACCATCATACATTTCCCTGGTTTGTTCTTAATTATTAAAATTATTTATATTTATATTTGTGTTTAATTTAAAGTTATAAACTAACAAGCACAACTAAATATATTTTTGTGAAATAAAAATTAATATATAATTAAAAGTAAATAATTATTAGTAAATTAGAGTTGTACAATGTTTTAATATTAAGTTACTATAATCAAACACATATAATAAAATTTTAATATATTAAGTTTAATTAAATATACTAACAGGGATTATTCAGCTTCTGAATTTGGCGCACTAGATGTTTTTAATCCAGCAACTGCATTCATTAATTTTTTTGCTTGGATTGGTTGGGCATATGATCTAAGAAAAGCATCAAGCGATGTTGTTAAAAGTCGAATGCAACGCAATGGTGATCCAACATTTAAGAAAAATTCTCGACTCGTCGAATTTTTGCTTGGTTTGCTTACTATATTTATCCTAACTGGACCATTTCTAATAGGCTATTATTTGAGAAAACCTAAAATTGCTTGAATTTTGCAAATTTGCAAAAAATTAATTTTTACTTTTGAAAATGATATTTAGCTTTTCTGTGTTGATTTTTGCGATTTTTTAAAATTCTAATTTAGAAATTTAGTTAAAATTATAAATAGATTAATTATTTTCAACATTTATCTAATTTAGAAAAATTATTATAAAATATTGCATTTGAAATAAATATATGCCTTGTGCATTTTGTATATTGCTTATTAAAATTTTAATTTAGTATTAAAATTGCATTTGGATATAATTTTGTGATCACATTATTTTTAAATTTTATTTTGTTTAGTGGTTTTGTAAATTAATTTATAATTCATAGCTGAATAATTTGGTTGAAGTAAGTAAATATTCGTATTTAATTAAATTTTATGCGTTATAAAATTTTTTTTAAAAATAATTCTTAAATTAATACTTATTTTAAGTTTTTATACAATACAATATTAATATAATTAGTTTGAACAATTTGTAAATTTTGCGCAAAAAACTTAATTGATATTTGTACTAAGTTTATAAACGCTTTTATATAATATAAAATTTATAATAATTTAATTACTTTTTTTATCTTAATTTAATTAATATTATATTGTAATTAAAATTTTGTCTACGTAGATTTTTAATGTATTTACAATAATTATTTATAAAAAAAATTAAATTATTTATTTAAAATTTGCAAAATAAATTTAATTAGAAACAATTTAATTAATACAATTTTTATTTAAAACAAGTTAGTAATGATTATTAGTAAATCTTTTCAAAGTTTAAGTTAAAATTTTAAAATAAATAATTTTAATAAAAAGCATTTTATAATTATTAATTTAAAAAATAAAAAATGTGCGCATATTTAATTTTAAATAAATTAATTAATTAGAAAAATTTTAAATACATGTAATATGAAGTTAAAACAAAACTAATTTTTTTATTTAAGACAAATATAAAACATAATGTTAATTTTTAAAAAATGAATTTTAATCGAAAAATATATAATCTTATTGAAAAATAGTTTTATTTTGAATTTTTATGTTATAAAAAATGTTATTATTTAAAAATTATAATTACAAAGGTTTTAAAGGCATTCAAATTTTTTAAATTTCTATTTTTAATGTTCTCGGTATTTAAAAAATAATTTTGTTTAAAAAATAATTTTCTAAATTTTTTCAACTTTTTATTTTATTTTGTTTTGCAGTTTTTATATTGAATTTATTCGGTAAACTTAAAAAAAATAATTTTTTAAATAAAAAATTTAATTTTTAAAATACCGAAAAATATTTAAGAAAAAAAAATTAAAGAAAAAACATCTCATAGTTTAAAAGAGTTAATTAACAATTTAACTGTTTGCTAAACATGCAAAAACAATATATCTGCTTGGTCCAAAACTTGACCTTGAGTGACCAAGCAGATATACTGTTTTTGTATGTTTAACAAATGGTAGAAAAATTAACAAACATTTTGATTTCTTATTTTTTGCGTTTAGCTGCTTTACACTATTGATTGCTTATATTATTTATTTGTTACTTCCTCAAAGGCCATGTCGGAAGATCGGGAAAAATGTTTATTTTAAAATTTATTTTAATCATAATTAATTTATATAATATAATAGTAGAATATGCAAAAAATATTTTTCTAATTTTATTATTTGAAGAGTTATGCATGTTTAAAAATGCAATGTCTTCTTACAATTTATAAATTTTAAACTTAATTTACAGACAAAATAAATGAGATATTTTAATTATTTTTTTACTATTACATCCATATATTAAAGCAAAATTGATAATTTAATAAAATATTTATATAAACAATTTTCTTGTGACTGGAAATGATGCTTAAAATATATAAACATAATTTTTAAGATATTATCAAAAAAAACTCAAAAATTTCTTTTTATTAAACTGTAGTAGATAAACGTTTCTTGTAAATAAACCCCCCATTGACTTTGAGTTTTTGTTGATAAAACTATGAAAATCGCGTTTATATTTTTCAAACATATTTTTTTGTCATAAGACAATTGTTTATATAAATATTTCAGTTAATTATTAATTATACTTTAATATATGTGTGTGATAGCCAAACAATAATTAAAATATCTCATTTAGTTTGTCTGTAAATTAAGTTTGAAACTTGAAAATAAAATGTATCCTAGTGCATTATTGTTTATAGTTAGAAAAATAATTTTTATGTAAACTGTTATTAAATAGATCACATATTATTGTGAGAATATTATAATTAAATTTTATAATTATAAAAAATAAGTTCCGACATGGTCTTTATTTGTGCAATTATTTAGTTTTATGCCACTATTAAACAATATATACAACGAATTTTGTTGTTTATTAGCAGAGTCGCTTTGGAGGTCTATTAAAGGTCTATATAACATTGAAAAATCTAAAGATTTCTACTGTATATTTATATACATAAGTTTTAATTTAATATTTTGGTTAATGATTAAAGTTTTTATTTGTGATCTCTAAACACATTGAACATTGACAATAATGACGCATTTGTAACTATAACTTAAAATAATTATTAATAGTTATAATTATAAAATAATTATAATTAAAATTTAAAATTTAGTTCTAATTTAAATAATTTTAATAGAAAAAGCAATAGAAATTATTTTACAAATACACAAGTTCAAAAAGT
>JAQFXP010002513.1:0-14904 GCA_034693685.1 Belba bartosi | reverse complement strand
GTAAATGAATGTACCGAGACACATATAAACACAATTATAGATTTTGGCAAGTCAGTTGCTGGCAATGCCTTCGAAATGGTGTGTGGCGATTATGATGGCAGTTCAGACAGATGTGATGGTTTAGGTAATTAAACAAACTAAATTATTTTTATTAGAAAATAATTTTTTTTATAAAAATAAAATTTTATTATAATTTTATTAACAATGTGCATTTTACGTTTTAGTTAAAGCATCATTAAGTAGAAACAATTTGTACTTTAAATTTTGATTTAATTATTTAAAAAAAATTATATTAAAAATGAACATGTTTAGGTGAAGCACCAAAAAAGAAGAAAAGTCAGCGACGAAGCAAATCATTTGCGCTGCCATTAATTGAGTTGCTGCAATCGATTCCCGAAGTCTGATTGATAAAGTTTTCGAATTTAAATTGATTCAGGGTGGATCAAGGGAGGAATGTTTTCAAATATTTACCTAAAAGTTTATAAAAAAAATAATATATTACTTTTTTTTAATAACTTTTAAAACCCCATATATTTATTATATATATTTATAATAATAAATTCCAAATTATCTTAATTTAAATTAAATTGTAATTTTGGACTAAAAACGCAAAAATTTAATAAATAGCTAGCAATATAATCATAAATTTAATTTAATTTAACATATTTAACTTTGTTTTTAAAATAAACTATTTAGTATAATAAATAAACTTTTAATTATTTTTAAATTTATTAGTTTATCATGTAACTGTAATTACTAATTATTAATAATAACTTGTATTTTATTTTTTATTAAATTAAATTTATATTTAATTCCGCATACTAATTTTTTTACATGCACATAAAAATAATAATATGGAAGCCACAACGGTTCTAACCCTCCTCCCCATTTCTCTTTTATTCTGCCTCTTTCCTTATCTCAGACGAGTGGCGCAGTGGTAATGCGTTTGCTCTTTAACACTGAGTTAGTGGGTTCGAACCTCGACTGTAGGTAAGAATTTAAAAAAAAAATTCTAAGCATGAGTTGAGGCCAAACGACCACGGGCCATACTAATGGCCGTCTACTGGTAGTGTACAATAGCTTAATAACCACTAATCTACGTATACGGAGCGTTCAGGTGTGTGCTCTTAAAACTGTGATTACTTTCCTCGTCACCATACCTAGCCGTGAAGTGATAATTCCTGGCTTCACTACGGGTTGTGCAGGAAAAATAGCTTCGGCCTATGAGTAGTTACCTCTTTCCTTCTCACTCTCTCCTGCTCTCTCACTTTTTACTATCTCATTTTGCTTTTTCTTATTGTCTAGGTATATCATATTTCAATACGTATTAATATGTTTATCCGAGTTTTGCATATTTTTATTAATTAATTTAATAATCTGTTTTAAAGCCTCTATCGCATACCAAAATTTGTATAAATAATAGAAACTTCAAGTAATTTAAAATCCAAAAACATAACTACAGTATTAGTATTAAGCAGTTCTGTAATTACTCGAATGCAAACATATTCTCTCAAATGCTTCGGCGAACGCATTACTGATCATAAATATGGTTCAGATTTGCTGAGAAAGAATACAGTAAAGGCAGTCTTTAAAACTGTTTTAAAAAATTACAATTTGTAATCAATTAAAGTTTTCTTACTTTCATTATATAATTAATTTAAGTTTTCTTTCTGTATATTATTTTTTATTTAGAGCTTTCCCGAAAATATTATTTTCATTAAATTGCTAATTAATTTATAATTTGTCAATTTATTCATATGCTTAACATATCCACAAGCGGTGTCACGTTAAGTTTCGCCCATATTACTAAAAAAAATTCAATTAAAAATTCTATCAATAATTTTATATTTAAAAAATTTATTATATAACTTATTTTTAGATTTAAGAAATATTTTATGCTTATAATTATTGATTAATACTTGCTTTGTTAGTGAGTCATAAAGGGAGATAAATGCCAAATTTAAAAATCAGGGAAAATTTTTGCTAATTTAGCATGTGTCCAACACATTGCAAAGGTTATCACGATTAATCAAGCAAGTTAAAAAAAATATTTGAAATAAAATATGCCTAAAATTTAATTATATTATCTGCTTGCAAAACCGGACTGTTTTTAAATTCAAGTAATTTATGTATATATATAATAATTACAATTGCAAATTAATAATTTAAAATTATAATTAAATTTGTATTTTATGTCATTCATAGTAACAACAATAATAAATTAATTAACTCAATAAAATAACCTTCAACATTATTTTTGAGCATAAACAGGGTTTTATGTTTAATATTTTGCCTAATTCTTCTTATAAACATTAAATTTTAGCAAATAGTAAAAACCCAATACTATATATCTGTAATCTATATAGTTAAATCCTATTTGTTAGATTCATTAAAATCATATGCCTTTAACCCAGATCCTATTGTCTAAATTTTATTTGCTAACTTCTTAAACCAAAATTATATTATTAATTATTTATATTGTTAAAAATTATATTATTTAATACAACACCATTTTTATATTAATAAACTAAACAAAATATACTAATCTGACGTTAATACAATTTTTCTTTATATTAACAATTAAATTCAACAATCTTCACATATCTGCGTTCAATAAACTTTTTCATTAACAACCTTAAACATTATGCAAAGCTAATTTGCGGGCAATACAATAAATTTTTTAAACTAACAACCTTATATGTCAGACTTTATACCAAGGCAAACCTATACATATACATTTCTTAGAAAATGTATAAAAAAAGTTTTAATTAAAAAATAATTTTAATTAGCTTTATTCGATAGTTATATGGTGCTTGGTTGTCCCACGTACATCATAATAAAAAAAAACTTAAACTTTTATTATGACAAAACGTAAAATGTTATAAATAGAAAGATTATAAAAATATTCTTTTTAAAAACAATTTGATTTGAGTGAAAGCACATTCTCTGTAATATTAATACCTATATTAAAATTATTTTAAAATTTACAAGTTTAGATTTTTTATTTAATATATTGCTGTGTTAAAGTATTTTATTAAAATCATAATTAAAAAACTTTTACTTTAATTTAACAATGAATTTAATATTTCTATTTGTACTTTGTTTACTTGAAACAATTAGTAATTGTGTGCTTGCTCAGGAATGCAACGCTAATGGTTTAAGAAAATTTGACGCAACTATTGCTAAATTGATGACTATTGGCAATTCAGGTAGAAAGTTTCCCGAAAATAAAGGCCAGGACTTAAAAATTTATTGCGAGTAAGTTGAAATAAGTTTTTATTGGATATAAAATTTAAACTATTTATAAAATGCAAAAATTGTTAAAAATTTATAATTAATAGTTTTAATTTAGATTTTTTAAAAATATAATTAATTTTAAAATATTTGAAATTTTATTTTTAGTCAATCAACAAATTATATCAATGAAGTAGATAGTTTTAAATCGAAATGTATGAGCAATTTGCCCAAACAAGTGGCCGGTGTTCTCATCTATGCACTTAAGAACACAATTAAGCAATTGTGTCGTAAGGAATCGCACAGATTAAACCAGCTGATTGCAGGAACACCTTGTGCAAACAATGGCAATCCTGAAGTAATAAAACAAATTAATTTAGCATTAAAAATTTATCCTAACATGGTCTATTAACAAACTATTTTTTTAAAACAAAATTAATTTAAATAAAATAAAATAAATTTGCTTTGGGTTTCTTGAGTTCTGTCCTTCTTTATAAAGTATACCTCAGTTTTATCCCTCTTTGGATTTTAATTTTTAAATTTTTGTTCAGACCCCAGGTTTGAAACTTATAGTTGATCTAAGAAGTATTATTAAAAGAATTTTTTCAAAAACGCTCAAAAATCTATTTAGTTAATTTTACTAGATTAAAACGGAACTTAGCAACAATTTAGGTTAATATCCAATTTTAGTAAAAAATAAAAAATTTACCTTTAGTTTTCGACGGCAAAAAGTCAAGGAAAGTATCTTTTCGGAAAACAAATACAAGAATTCTAGGAAAATAAGTGTCAAATTTTAAAATCAAGGGGGCTTTTGACTAATTCTCCTTTCCAATATTTGTAATTGGCTGTATATACTAATTGACGTTTTAGCTCTACTACTGCTATTCTTAAACTATTTTTGACCTTCGTAGTTTTAATTTAAAAAATTGTTAATATTAAAATATTATTTTTCTAGATAACTAATTGTTATTCAAAATATATTGACATGTTGCTTGGAGCACAACATGCTAATGAACGTTTAAAAATACCCTTTATTTGCTGGTAAGAAAAGATTTCAAGGTTGTTTTTATTACATTCAATTGTTTTATAATCTTATATAAAATCTCTATATTTCACATTTATTTAATAATTATTAAAACTTTTAAGAATATAATTCAATTAACTACAAGAATTATATAATTGTGTATAGGTATAATAAAAAATTATCATTATAATAAATTTTAAGTGATAAATTGTCTCTATACAGTTTAGTATATTTTAATAATATTTTATTAATTACGTCAGGTAAATTTTAAAAATTAATCATCTTAATTTATTTATTTTTAATGATATATAATTTATTTTTTACAGTGAATATCCAAAAATTTTTACTTGCATTAGTAATCGATTGAAGCGAATAAATAAATGTAACGAGACACATATAAACGGAATTATAGATTTTTCCAAGTCAATTGCCGGCAATGCTGTCGATTTAATATGTGGAGAATATGTTGAAGGTTCAGATAAATGTGATGGTCTAGGTAATTTATTAAAACATTTTTGTTAAATTATTTTAATTAAAATAAACATTTATATACAAAAGAAATTGAGAAGGGGTGAGGGATCAAGCAAAAATCCCTCCCTTGATTTTAAAAATTTTGATTTATTACCCTCCTAACATTTGGTCCGCCTAAAGATACCCTCTCGACATTTTGCCATCCGCCTAAGATTTTCAGTCCAAAATTGAGAAATTTTCCTTAAATTGGTGCTAAATCCGGCTTAAATTCAGTTAATTTAACTAAATCTAGTTTAAATCCAGTTACATTAGTCAAAATTTCATCATAAATATATAGGTTTTTTAAGCGTTTTTAGAAAAATCTCTCCACTGATAACCCCAAAGTTTTTGGCCAAAATTTTGAAAAAATTCCCCCCTGATTCCCCTGGATCGGCAAACCTTCTTGATTTTTAATATAAAATATACTACTTTAACTTTAAATAAATTATTTACTATTAAGTAAGTTATTGTATGTTAATTTTTAAAACTGTTTTATTATAAACTTTAATTTAAAATTACCATGTTTAGGTTCGCCGCCAAAAAAGAAGAAAAATCAACGAAGAAGCAAATCATTTGCATTGCCATTAATTGAGTTGCTGCAATCTATTCCAGAATCTTAATTGCTCAATTTGTTTTGATAAATTTTTTTTATTCATTTATGAAAATAGCAAATTAATTGTAACTTTACCTTTATCAATCTTAATAAAGCATTTGTTTAACATATTTGAGCATTTTAAATATTATAACAATGGACATTTTTCATAAATTAAAGGGTATTGCTTACGGCATTTAAATGTTTTCATCAAAGTAAATTTATTTATAATTGCATGTAATTAAATATTTATTTACTTATATTTACTGCAGGGATTGTGAAGGGGGGGATCAGCCAAAAATCCCCCCTCTAATTTTAAAAATTGGCATTTATCCCCCCCTAGCATTTGGTCCTAAAAAAGGTACCCCCCCCTCGAGGTTTTGCCGGCCGCCGAAGGCGGCCGGCAAATTTTTTAGATTTTTTGCCTAAAATTAGGAAAATTTCCCTAAATTGGTGCTAAATCCGGTTTAAATCCAGTTAAATTAACTAAATTTAGTTTATATCCAGTTAAATTAAGTAAAATTTTATCACAAATATATAGGTTTTTTGAGCGTTTTTGAAAAAATCCCTCTCCTGATCCCCCCCTAGTTTTGACCAAAATTTTGGAAAAAATCCCCACCCTGATCCCCCCCCCTGGATCGGCCGACTTTCTCAATCCCTGATTTACTGTTATATACGGTATAATTATTATAATATTTTTAAGAGCTACATATAATTTTTTTAATTATATATTTAATTTTTTTTTATTTATAATTTAAATAAAATAAATAATATTTTTAAAATGTGTTTTACAATTTTATTTTATTATAATTTACATTAATATGTGTTTTTGTTTTTGCTCTTTACATAAATGTTAGTTTAATTTTGCAAATTTTTAAATAATACAATTATAAATTTAATTTGAAATAATAGTTTTTTTTGTAATATAAATTGAAAACAACATATTAATTGATAATTTATAAATAATTTAATATAGTTTTAATTTTTTTAAAATAAATTTTTACAATTTTGAGTAAATATAATAAATTTATAAAGTTTTTAAACAATATTTTAAAATATTAAAGTTATTAATTTGAAAAAATAAATTTAATTTGTTTTTAATTTTTATACGAGCTTGGCTTATTTTCAAAAAATATTTTGATATTAAAATAAGCTTCGCCTCCGTGGCGCAATTGGTTAGCGCGTTCGGCTGTTAACCGAAAGGTTGGTGGTTCGAGCCCACCTGGGGGCGATATTTTTTTAAAAATTTTAGTTTTAAAATTTTATAATAGTTTAAAATTTATTTTTTAATAAATCTTACAAAATTTATCTAGGTAGTTCATTATTAGTATAATTATTTTATAAACTGTAATTTTTTAATAAACACAATTTGTAGTTATTTAAATTGCAGTTTAATTAGATAAAAGTTAGTAATTTTTTCTTATTTACAGAGTGTTTCGCTTACTACTGGAATTGTAATATAATTATATTTTATCCATTTTTTAATCAAGCGAACATTTGTTGTTATTATTTTTTAGTAAATACTTTGATGTTTTTTGCATAAAATTTTTTTTTGTTAATCTATTAACAATGGCTACTGTTTTAGCTAAATATTTAATTGAACAAAGATTTGCCGATGTTTGGCGGTATTATCAAAATTCTTCAAATATGTCTGAATCTCTGCGATAATATTAAAACAAAGTTCGGTAAACATTAAATTTTTGTTTTCACTAAAATTTTTTTGCAAATATTTTTACAATATTTCTTATTGTTTTTGTTAAAATTTTAAAATTATTTGCAAGACTAATGATTAACTAATAACCATAATAACTTTAGCAGCTATAAACAAAGTATATTTGATACCAGGGATTGTGAAAGGGGGAATCAGACAAAAATCCTTTCTGATTTTGAAAATTTGGATTTATTACCTCCCTAGCATTTGGTCCGAGAAAAGGTTCCACCATCAACGTTTTGCCGGCCGCCTTTGGTAACCGGCAATTTTTTTTGGGGGTTTTTTCCCAAAATTAAAAAATTTTTTTAAAATTCGGTTTAAATCCAGTTAAATTAGGCAAAATTTCATCATAAATATATAGTTTTTAAGCGTTTTTGGAAAAATCCCTCCCTGATCCCCCCCTAGGTTTTTGGCCAAAATTTTGAGAAAAATCCCTCCCCTGATTTCCCCTGGATTGGCCTACCTTCCCGAACTCTGATATACATTAAGTATTTGATTGTAAAATTATAAACTATTTAAATAATATAATTATAAACTAATTAATTAATATAATTATATTAATACTAAATTAATACTAAATTATTATTAGTATATTAACAACCGAAAGCGCTCGAATTTTATATAAAATTAACACTAAATAAGTTTAAAGAGTTATTTAATTTAATTTTCATATATTTATATTAAAATAACAATAATTATATATTTATATTAAAATAATTATTATTATATATTTATATTAAAATAATAATTATTATATTTATATTAAAATAATAATAATATATATATAGATAATCAATTAGTGTAAATAAGATAAATAAATATTATGTTTATTTTTATCTACTGTAATTTATTAATAAGCACAAACTGTGTCTAGTTAAACTAAATTGTTTGATATAAATATTTGGTCATATTCACTTCGCGCTATTATTTATTGATTAAATTAGCAAGAGTACATCTTGTTAATTTTATTATTTTATTAAAAATTTATTTTGAACAACCAAATTATTTCTTTATTTCTTATTTCGGCTGACTTTTTAGATCCCTGTTTAATAAAAAAAAATAGAATTCCACTAAAAATATTTTGGCCATTATTTTCCAATTTTTAATTTAGGTTAGTTTAAATAAATAAAAGCAATGTTAAATCATTTTATTTATAAACGTCATATAATATATTTATCTATTATTTGCAATTGATTTAATTAAAATATCTTTTGTAGTTTTTGAAGAATAAAATTATTATAATTCCAGTAGTAAGCGAAACACTGTATTTAACAAAATAACAATTTTACTATTTAATTGTCGCATTATAATAAAAATTAATTTTTAGACAAATACAGTATACGGTTTAATAGATCCGCTTTTGCCAAACATTACGTTGTGTTTGTCAATAAAAGTTTTAAATATTTAACATTGAATTTAATTATTATAAAATTTTAATTAATTATCATAAAAATTTTTATTAAAAATAATTAAAAAGTTCAATTTTAAAACAAAATATTTTTGACTCAAGTTTTTAAAACAAGAAATTTAATACAAAATGTTTTTGTTTATAAATATAAACATTTTTATTATTTTTTTGTTAAAGATTAAATTTTAAGTAACTGGAGAAAATTTTGATTTTATTTAATAATAACCAAAAATAACTTGTTTATATAAACTTAAAAAATTTTACAAATAATTATTTAATAAATTGATAAATACAGTATTTTTAAATAACGCTAAAAATCCATTATCTGATATTTTGCAAAATATTTATGCAATCATTTAACTTACTTTTTAATGTTATATTTAAAAAAAATCACTGAAATATCATGTTTCTCATGACAATAAATTTAATAAATTTTTGTCTTACGCTAGCAAGTTTTCTATTTACACAACCAGAGATTTCAACCTAGTCAGAAATTGTCGCTTCACCGTTAGATATGGTAACTCTGAATAGTGGTCACAGTTTTATGAGCACACATCTAAACTAGTTTGTGGCTAAACCGCTCGTATACTAACAATAATTGGCCCTTGATAATTAGCCCGTGTTTAACATCACCAATAAAAGCTCTATCAAACTAAGAAAAAATAATTAGCCCAGGCGGGGTTCGAACTCACTAATGGTTGCCTAGATCAGTAAACACAGATCGGCGCATATAGCCACTGGGCCACTATAATTGTTTAAATTAGTTGTAATAAAACTTACAAACATTTAAAATTGTTTGCACACAAGTTGCTTTAATGTAAACGTTTAATGGTTTTACAAAACAAAAGTGATAAATATATTATAATCTGAAATATAAAACAAACAAAAAATTAAAATTTTAAACAAATTATTATTTTTATACTTCATAGCATTTAAACGAATTGATTGTAAATAACGTATAACACGAAAAGCCAACCCTTTTCTGACCAACTCTTTCGATAAATGACTGCAACTGTAATTAATAATTAATATAATACACAAATTAGTTATATTAATTTAATTTAACATAAATAATATATACTTTTAATTTTAACGTTGAAGATTTTTCCTTAAATATTGATTTATTAAATAAGAGTTTAAGTAATTTATTTGCTTCCGAATTAACTGATGAAGCCGTAAATATTACAAATAAGAATAACAAGAAAAACAGTATAAAGCCATAAATCCAAATAAATTTTAGGATAATAGACATCGGTTTAAAAATCACGACAATTAGTATAATAACTGTAATACTTCCGAATATTGTCCAAAATAATAGCAAAAACTTCGACCAATAGCTGGTATTGTATTCATTAATCTCTCGATATATTGAATAAAAAGAGCGAATAATATCCAATATATTCATTGATTTATTTGGTTTTATTATTGAATTGTTTTCTAATTTAATTTTATGTTTTAAATAATAACATAAAATATAAAAATACAATATTTGATAAAGAATTATATGATATAACTCGTATACCGATAGCGTAAATAATAACGAATGAGGAATTCCGAAAATTATTGCATTATATGTATTATAAAACAGTAAATATGATACAAATGAGAAAATAAGAGAACATAATGGTGCAATTAATTTTGAATTTAAATTAACAAGCTTTAATAGTAACTTAGTTCTGGTAATGAGTTTGCGAACCAATGTTTGGTCATTGAGGCCAACACTGATCGGCGAACGCAAACCCGACATCATTTCAAACACTGCAAGAAATGTCGGTTTTATACCATTTCTGTAGTTATAGTAATATACTATTTGAATGTTGAAGCATAAAAAGAAACAAGACAATATTAATAAGTTATAAAACAATTTTATATTATAAAGTAATGAGAAATCGCCTAAAATTATTGAAATAAATGAATTTTCTTTAGTAAATAAAATAAGCAAATATTTTAAAACATTTATTATTAATACAATAAATACGAGAATAGGTTTGTGTAATAGAGTTCTTCTCTGAACTGAATTAATGTCATTATTCGTAAGACATAAACCAATTCTAAACAAATGATTGTCAACCGATTCAATAATTAGGTTTTGCGGCAATAATTTATTTGGATCGAATTTTTGCATTTTATCCAATATTTTTTATAAATATATTTATTAACAAATAAAAATTTTTCTAGATTTACTTCAAGTGTACTAGCTCAATTGAAATATGTATTAATTTTTTTTCTCAAAAATTTGTACAATATAATTGTCTAATTATTTTCGAAAATGTTTTCTTAACATGCAATTTACATCTGATTATTTAATTTACTTTAAATAGAATTGAATTCAACTTTTATTTTACTATATTTTATATTAATATACAATAACATTATCGTAATATATGATTTAATTAATTTATATATAATTTCAAAACACACAGAATTAAAGCAATTAAAATTTGTTAATATACTGTATATTAATTTTTAATTTTATAGCAAATACAAATAAATTAAAATAAATTGGTTTGTTTTAGTATTGATAAACTTTTATTTCGTAATAAATAGTAATTTTCTTAGTAAATGTAAAAGCAATGAACTAAAAATAAAATTTATATTTTATTTGGCAACGTTTTAACTAAATTGATATTATTTTAGTGTTTGCTTTTTTAATTTTTATACAAATATTAGATCTAGGTTATACAAATATTAATATCAGTACCGTTTTAGTCGCACTTTATCTTGTATTTGCATACTAAAGTACATGATTGACGACTCTTAATTATTTAATCTAATTTAAACTAGTACTATTTTATTACTAAAAATTAATTATTGAAATAAATTTTTTTTATTCAACTATCAACAAACTTATTGTTATTGGTATACCTACTAATTAATATATTATTTTTGATTAAATTAAATTCTTACCTGTACAGTTGTTTCAGGAGCCTATTATTTCAATTATCAAAACAAAATTTCAAACAAGTTTTAAAAATTGAAACAAACATGTTTTTATTTTGTTTGCCGGATTGTTTAAAAAAAATTATTATATTAGAAAAATATAAATATTTTAAATGCAACTGGCTAAAAAACAACAAAGAATATGATTTTAAATTATTTAATATGCCATCCAAGTAAAAACAGTATATTTCTATTATACATTAAAAACATAGTTTATGTTTAAGCCAATATAAAAAAGGGAAATGAAATTCTATTCTAAAAAATTAATTAATATTATTTTGTGATTCCTGTTCTAAATATAATTTTAGCATTTGCGCTTTATGAAAAAATCTGTAAATAAAAATATATAATTAAACAAAATTAAAGTTTTTACATTTTAATGTTTTACAAAAAAAAATTTTTTTAATTTTTAATTTAAGTAAATTCCTTTGACTTTAACTTAAATCATATAATAATGAATTTATTTTTGATATTTTTATATTTGCTTGGTAAAACGTTGTATAAATTTAAATTCAATTAAATTAAATAAATTAAATTTTATTTTAAGTTGTTGCTAAAAGCGAGCTGGATAACAAAACTCTAGATATATCATTTGAACATGCTTATTTTATAGGTGATTCAAATGCAACACCATTAAAAATAAACGATTTAAAATTTAATAAAACATGCCAAAAGTGAGTGAAATTTTTTGAATATAAAATAAATAACATAGCATTTAAAATATATTTTTTAATATTTAATATAATTTTAAAAATAAATTATATACGATATAAATTGTAAATTTTAATTTTAATTTAATAATTTGTTTTTTTACTAAATTTTATCCAAAGCATTAAAGAATTAGTACCCAATTGGGAAATGGCAAAGAGAATTTATCGTGAAAAAACAATGAAAAATCTTTTTGATTATTTAATTGTTCAATCAACATCAAAGAAAAAATCTATTGATATTTGCAATAAAAACAATTCTGAACAAGTTACAATATTTCTCAATGAAGCAAATAGTAAAATTTATTCATTATCAGATATAAGAACCAATTTTATCAATACATTAATTTATGCTGCTCAACCAGGAACAAAAACGAAACTTGCCGATATAATTTGGTAAATATATATTTAGACTAAAAATAAAATTAAATAAATGAAAAAATTTTATTTTTAGTTATATTAAAAAATGGATCCAAGAGATAGCTGCGATCATGACAAAAAGTAAAGATATAATTGAAAGTTATGTAAACATGCCATTAGAAAATATAGCAAGTTACTTAGAATTAATTGAAAAATCAAATTTAAAGTGCTACTGGCTAAGAAACAAAAATAAATATAATTATAAATTTAAATCATTATTTATTTATCTTTATCAAGCTATAAATAATTTTATTTAAAAAATTTATAATTTTGTAAATAAAAATTAAATTATATAAATTATATTCGAAAAAAAGATAACAATCATTAATATTATGTTAAAACTATAATTTCAAAATTTAACTAATTCTGAAATCACTTGATGTGATAACTGAACCAGATATTAATTTTACTTTATTTGTGCATTACTTCTTATAAAGTAAGATCAATTTATTATTACTAACTAGCCAGATAACTCCAATATTAATTTATAATTAATTTTCCAGATGTAATCCAGGTGATCCAGTCATTTGTTAAAATTTAATCCAGTCTAAAATAATTTAGAGTCAATTTTTTAAATCCTATAATTTTAATTTTAAATTGACCTTATTTACATCTAGTCGTATTTATTAGGGTTCAAGCCTAGACTGTAGCAAGAATTTTTTTGAGAAAAAAAATCTAGGCATGTGTTGAAAGCAAGACGACCACGGGTCTTACCAAGAGCCGTCTACTGGTAGTATACGATAGCTTAATAACCACTAATCTACGCATACGTTCAGGTGTGTGCTCTTAAAACTGTGATCCAGAGTTACCATACCTAGCCGTGAAGTGATGAGTCCTGGCCTCACTACGGGTTGTGCTTCTGCCTATGAGTAGTTAGTTAGTCGTATTTATTAATATTTAATTTCTATTTGATTTTGATTAAATAGAGCTAGACACTATTTAAAATTACAATTCAACAAATAAAAATCAATTTGAAAAAATTATTTTATTCAAAAAAAATACAAAATAAATAAAAATACAAAATAGTAAATAATTAAAAAAAAAACTCCGATATAAAAATCACACAAAAAATTAAGCATGTATAAAAAAATATTCAAAAAACAAATAAAACTTAGCAAGGAGAGTATGACATAATGGGCATAACTATCTAAAACTCGTGGTATTATTGTCGTCGAGTATCCCATAAACCGATTTCGAGCTCTGGGAGAAGAGCGAACTCAATGGCGCGAACTGAGAGCCGCCGTCATAGACCTCCATCGGGTAGAGGTCGTGGCACTGGACTTGAGCCGAGGCGCTCGACTTGACTGACCCGCAAGAGCTGATGTTGTCGTCGTAGTCGCCCTCAAACGGCGCTCGAGTCGCGCCTCTCAACTGATTCGGCTGTAGTTGACTCGAAGACCACTCTATTCGCCCGTTTAGGGAATCCGACTTCAGTGCTGTTAATGCGAATACGAATTCAAATTTAATTTTTATTTTTAAAAAACTGTAAAATATTAACAAATTTGTTAAAACTGTAATATTGAAGAAAATTTTAATTTATTAAGAAAGTTAGATCAGAAAATTATTATTAATATATTGTTTAGATTAATTTGTTTTATTTTTTAAACTTTAATCATGCTACATACTTCCATAGAACTGCTGGTGTCCGGCGAACGGCTCGTGCTGTAGTCGAGTCTTCTGTTCCCGATCTTTGCGTATTTGTCGCGAAATTTTCGAAAATAAATACAATTTTCTAATATATAGTAATATCATAATTAGCGATGCGTTCATCAAATTGGCACAAACTATGGACATAGAGGGGTCGGCACTTGACGCTGGAATACAGTAACAAGATTAAATTTGAAATAAATATCACTTTAGCATAAATAAACAAATATAAAATTAATTATTTTTTAAATATTTTGTAAAATAATTTTATTAAATAAAATAAACATGTTCAATTAGATAGATATTATTTAGAAATAATTAATTGTGTATTATCAAGATTATTGTAATATTATCAAGATTTATAAAAATACATTAAAATAGACCCAATAAGCTTTGTAACTAATATAATAAATTGTTATAGGCGTGCCACAATATTAATTCAAACAAAAATCAAATAATTAGTTATAGTTTAAAAATAATTTATTTGTTCAAGATACTTTAGTAAACTCAAAACAATTTTAAATAAATAAAAAGATAGCTAATTAAAATTAAGTCTTAACTAAAATTTAAAATTACTAAACTAACCATCAGTAAAGAGCCAGGCAATCCAAATGAGGGCCGTGGAGAGGGCCGAGGCCATAATCCACCTTGGTTCCCGGTTCTGGTCGTAGCACTTCCAGGTGAGGGCCGCGAAGAATATGGTAATCAGTA
>JAQFXP010002512.1:0-14905 GCA_034693685.1 Belba bartosi | reverse complement strand
CTAGTTATTTTTAATTAAATTTAATTATATATTTGTGTATAAATTACGTTGTAAAAATTTGTTTGGCCAAATGCATATAAATCGGCTTTTGGCGAATTGCATATTGGCGAAAAGGATTTGGCGATTCGCATATTGGCGAAATGGATTTTGGCCATGTGGAGGGTAATCGTAAATTTATTTCCTAAACTAGCTAATCAATTATGACTCATAGGATATTTCTTAAGGAAGCAGACTTCAAATATCACTGTCAGCTAGACAAATATAATCTTTATTATTAAAAATATAAATATTACAATGTTAATAAATATTAAATTAAAAATTAAATAAATTTGTTGTCAATAGTATAATAAAATTATGCTAAAGTAAATTAATTGTAAAAATTGTAATTGTACAAAATTAATGTTTCCCACGTGTATTGCTTAAAGTGTTTTATTAGTAAAAGTCAATTAATAAAATTAAATTTTACAGTTTGTTTATACAACTTATTAATAAATTCTTGTTTTTATTCAAAAATCAAATTTATTCTATTATTTGTTATTAAAATTAGATTCTTATTAAAACAATTTATTATTTTTAAAAGAAACTTATAACAAATTATGCTCCTGGCAACATCTGCGATAAAATTTTGCATAAAAACAATGTTAAGAAAATAGTGTTTCATTAAAATATGTTTATTCGCAAAAAATATCTTATTATTAGAGCAACAGATCCTTTAATGCCATCGAAATCTTTTTACTAATAGTTGTTTGAATCGGAATACTAAACGCCAGGTCTTAAGACTTTTTTATCCTAAGACTTATACTTATTTTCTTTTTCTAAAAGCAAAGTTGTTAATAAAGATTGAATAAAATGCATAGCTTTGGTTTAAAACTATTTTTAAAATTTATTTAGATATTTGTCTAATTTTTGATAATTTTGTTTATTAATTTTAATTTTATTTTGACTATTGAGCATTTCAAAAAAATTATATTTCTTAATAGATCATGTCTAATTTGTAAAATTAATATTGTGTGTTTTTATTAAGATTATTATGCCCAAAATAATTTAAATTAAATTTATTATAATGAACAATTAGCCAATTTAGAAAAAATTTTTAAAAATTATTTTGTTACTAATTTAATTAAAAACATAAAGTACTACAAAAGTATTAAAAAAATACTAGGAGGTTTTAAAATAATATTAAATTAAAAATAAATTTAGTTTCAAAAATATGTTTTTCAGCTAGATATTGAATATTTATTTTGATATTACTTTTAATATTAAATTCTAACAACTTTTGTCTTGTATTATATAACAGTTTTTTGGATTTAAAATAAAATCAAAACATATGGTTTCGAGTTTACTCGTAATCTTGCTGTTACTAAGGCTAAAAATATAAGCTTGATACAACTAAATCAAGTATTAATATATTCAAAAACCAATCTGAGTCTAAGCTAACAAATAGTTATTATTAAATATAAAAATATACATTAATTTTATGAATTAAAAATTCTTACAAAAGAAAATTTGTATAAATAGTACAAGTTGTAAATGTATTATTGATTTAAGATAAAATCTCATTCAATAACTAAATAAAAGTTTTATTTCAAATATTTAAATAGTTATTAATAATTTATTATACTTTTGTTCAGATATATACTATTTATAGAATAATATTTGGCATAACCTTTAGAATAACTCCTACTCTATATAAATGAATACTAATTGAGAATAAATATTAATGAATAAAACATCCTTAAAATTCTTAAAAAGCAATTCTTTTATTATATATTTTGGCTAAAAATATATTACAATAAAAATTGTAAATTTTTTCTTACAATGTAGAAACTCTAATTTATTTTATATTGATGGATCAAATTGAAAAGAAGATTTAAATTTATAATATACTTACATCGTTAGATAGTTTTGAAAGTATTTTAAAATTTCTAAAATATTGACTTTATTACTTAAAACAATATAATATATAATAAAAATTTATTTTGTAGATAAGCAGAGAAACACATCTTAACAAACTTTACACATAAAGTGTTAGTATAATAAATTGGATAAATTTTCATAAATTGTTCATTATACCGGATTGTTTAGTAAACTAGATTATTTTTAGTACAGTTTTGTATTACAGTTGTCTTAAGATTGTGTTTATTATACTGACACTTTTACTGTAAATACAATTTGAATTTATTTTTTTAATGTAGCAATAAATAAAAATTAGAAATTTTAATCACTAATATTAGTTACTTAAACTAAATAATTAATAAACTATTTTTTATTTGTGACAGAGAGTGATAATATACTATTATATTCTATAATGTATTATATAATCAAATGTTTTTATATATTAATGCCGTAATTAGTATTTATACGATAGTAATAAGAAAATAGCATTAATCTAAATGTTAATAAATCATTTAATTACAAGATCAATTAACATAAGACTTTATATCTGATTAATGAATACTGTACTTGTTACTTTAAATAATTAGTAATGTGAATGCCAGGCAGAGGCTAGCATGATAAAATTATTTAGTACTCAAAGTAATAATTGTCTAAGTAGGTATTAAAATTTGATAAACAATATATTATTGGTGTATAAAGATTTAATGTGCTTGGTCAACTGAATAATAAATATAAAACTAGAAAATATCTAAATAATTGCATATTTAATTCAACCAAATTTATACTTGCTTACACTTAAACCATAGTTTAGAAGATAATTTGACTTAGAAATAATGAGCTTGTTTAATTTTTTTATTAAATAGATTAATCAATTTTTTGTTTAAATTAATATATAATATATAGCATATCTATTCAAAAATTTGTTTTATGTTTTTTAAGCGGTTATAACGTTTGACATTTTTATATTAAATATTTTTAGTTAAAAATAGAAAATTTGGATTAACTTTGGATTAACTTTGGTATACATTTTAGTAATTTAATATTTAAGTAAGTTTGTTAATTTACTCTTATCTATACGCTTTAAAGTTTGAAAAAATTCGCTATTTTATATAAATATATACAGTATTTTACTTTGACTCGACTTATCTAACCTAACTCTGATAACTTATAATATTATGAAAATTTATAATTTATAACTTCATTAATCAAATTCTCTTAGAGGCGAAAGAATATCTATACTTTAGCTTTGATTTTTAGAGCAAGAAAGTAGTTTCAGATTTTGCATTAAATAAGTTAAATAGCTAAAAGACATTAGAATAGACGTGAAAATTTGCATTTGAATAATTAGTTTACGCTTTTTCTAATATGTTTTGCATAACCGTTCATATGTTTAACCTCTAATGAATTGTTGTCTTTTTTACGCTTTTAAATAATATTATAGCATTTAATTAAAAATTAAGAGTGGGAGACAATCAACCAAAATATTCTCATTAATTTTAAAAATTGCAATTTATTCCCCCTAGCATTTGACCCGTCTAGAATTACCCAGCAAGTTTTATTATTTTATTGCCAAAATTTAATTTTTTTAATTGATGCTTAAACTAATTAAATTGATTTAAATTGTACTGTAATTATTTAGGGCTATTAAGCCTTTTAAAAAATCCTTTTCCTAATACCCCTAGATTTTTAGCCAAATTTTTAAGAAAAATCCCTTTACTGATTCCTTTCCTGAATTGACCAGTTTGATCAATCTCTGCATTTAATCGATTTTAAAGTTAAAGTACTTTTTTCTATATTCTATATGTTTTTAATTTAATAAATTAAAATCTAATTTAATAATACATCTTATATAAAATTATTTTAAAAGTATATAAACTTATATAAACGTCAGTGTTTTTGAAAATATATAGTATATAATAAAACTTAATTTATTATATTATCTATTTATACATTTTTAATATTAATACTCAATTGAATTTTTGATTTATTTAAGAAATTTTATTCCCTAACTCAACGAACTTTTTTAAAATTAAATTTATTAATACAAGTATTAAAAATAATATTGAATATGTTATCTAAAAAACATGTAGTTAGGTTTGTAAATATATTTATAGCCTTTGGGCTTAGTATTGATTCTTGAGTTAAAGTATTTTTTTATTTTATTTAAATATATGTTTTATATTATATTTTTTTGTCTTTTTATAAAATTAAGTAAAAAATTTAATATAAGAATAATTTAATCATTTTTGTCTTTTTTATAATGGATATAATGTAGATTAATATTTATGGCATAAGCTTATAAAACTTAGCATATTTTATGTTTCAACAGACATTAAAGCAGTTTATATTATTTATTTTTTCTCTAAATAGCATGCTGCTCTATAGTTTTTACAGTATATTCTGGAAAAATATTTAACCAATTCCAGCACAAAGAGAGATTTTCTATACTTTTAAGAAATAAACCTTTTAGTTAACTTTCATGCTTTATTGAAAATCAATTTATTTGATAAAATATGTGATTATTTTATGTTTAAAATACTGGTATCCTAGATTAGCATACAGTATATGGTTGTTATGCTAGAATTTATGTCATTATTTTATGTAGATAAAAATGATCTAGTAAAATTTTACATTAGAGTATTAACTCTGTTTTTGTTTTTATTCTTATCAGAAATCTATTTATTTGATTGAAAGATAATGAGATGAGAAGATTGAAAAATTTTGTCAATACTTTAAATGTTAAACCATTTTAAAATTAAAGTCACGATTTGATATATATTCAATGTTTTCAATATATTGAGTTATTCTAAATTTTAAACTATTTTGGTTTTAAAAAATTTAATATATATCTAAATTGGAGTATTAGAAGATCGACCAATCCAGGAGGGGGAATCAGGGAAGATTTAAAAATACTTAAAAACCTATATAATTATGACATAATTTAACCCAATGTACATAAATTTAACGTTAATTCAACTGAATATAAAACAGATTTAGAACTAATTTAGAAAAGAGTTTTTATTTTGGCCAAAAACGCAAAAAAATAAAGGCGGTTGGCAAATCAGAGAAAAATGTACTTTTAACTTTCAAAATTAGGCGGATTTTTGGCTCGTCTTTTCCCCTTATGATACTCTGTTCTAAATCATATTCTTATCAAAGATGAAAAACAAAAAAAGTGTATCAAAAAATTATTTGATTTATAAACACTTTTTCTAATTAAAAAAATATCACAATAGTTTGTTAAAATAAGATAATAAACGATTTATTAACTCGACAAATAAAATTAACTTGAATAGAATGTGCATTGATTGCAATTTATGGCTAGTGGCTTGCAATTTTATAATTAAATCTAATTGTAAATATTTCTGTTTTGAAAATTTTGCCTGTTTATTTTTACAGTTTTAATTGATATAAAAAATATAATTAATTTCTTTTATAAATAAATAATTATATTTTGATAACAAAATTATTATTTTATTTAAAATTTAATACTTTAATAGTTAACTTAACTTGTTTAATACTCCAAACATCTCAATGATAGATATAAATCTAGTTTTAAAGCAAAATCATCAATCAATTAGATTTATAACCGTTTATACAGTCATTCTTTACCACTCAATACTCAAACCAAAACAAAAATCATTAATCAATAAAAACAAAACAAAACTTATATATAAATCATATAAATCACGACATTATGATTGCCTATTGTTGGAAAAATCTGCACAAAAAAGAGATGAAAATTAATATTTTAAGTCTTATTGATATTTCTATAAAAATGCTTTTATATAAAACTCGAACCGATAGGGAATAAACTTATAGCGGATTAATGTTTTTATCTTGGGTATTTTCAAAGCATTTATTAACTTATATAAATTTTAAAACACATTAACTACTTTAACTGAAAGCATCTAACAAACGTGTTTTCAGTTAATATAGTTAATGTGTTTTTAGATTTATGTATGTTAATACCCTAGTTTTGAAAATACCCTAAAAAAACTAAAACTTATTATAAAGTTACAACCAATGTTGATTTTTTAAAAGAAATTTATTTAAAAAATTGAAGAGTTGTTTTTGTCTTGGTCACCTGATTAACTTGTTTATTCACATTTATTGTTTTTAATATTTAATTTAATTTCACAAAATATTTCTCATTTAATTATAAAGTTTTATAAATTATTAAACAAATAAATTAAATTTGCTTTAGACTTCAATTTGCATTTAATCAACTTTTGTATTGTTTTTACAAATTATTTCAAATCTATCCTTTGGCTACTATTAGATCGCTTTTATAATCAATTTACTTTTGGCATTATTTTTATTTGAATTAAATTTTCGATTTGTTTATAATAGTAAGTTTGCATTAAATCTAAAAGAAACATGCCAATTTATTATACTATCTATATATATATTTAAAAATTGCAATTCATTTAAAATTATAACAATTTGGCATACAGCTAGTTATAAATTGTCATATAAGACGTCCATTAAAACAGGCAAGAATTGGGCATGGTTAGCATCAATGGTTAAAACTAGAATTGTGATTATGAATTGAGTCTTTCAGTTTTGGTTTAAGAATTACAGTTTTAATTTGTATTAATTATAAATTTATTTTTCAATTTAATGATTGACAAATTTTTAAAAAATTGATAAACATATTTTTAATTAAAAACATAAATTTTTAAATATTTACTTCAATGATTATTAGGTCAAAAGTCAGTTTAGTTTCAATATTAATTAAATACTTAGAATTCTATATTAATTTTAAAAAATAAAATAAAATTTTTAGTCTTAACTTAAATAATTTATAAGCCTTTTAGAAGTTGAGTGAAGAGCCCACTCAAGTCGGCATAATATCATCTCTAACTTCAAATGAATAAAAAAATTTTGTTAATGTTATTCAATCAATGATAGTATGACTCGAATATTGATAAATGGCTTAAAATAGTTGAGAAAAGCGAGAAATAAGTGATTGTAGAGTAAGTTAGTGGAGAGGGAGAGAGAGAGGGAGAGAAGGAGAGAGAGGGGGAGAGAGCAGGAGAGAGAGAAGGAGGGAATAAGAGAGCAGGAGAGAGAGAGAACAGGAGAGAGGAGAGGGAGGAAGAGAGAGAGAGAGTGAGTGAGAGAGAGAGAGAGCAGGAGAGAGAGAGCAGGAGAGAGAGAGAGAGGAGAGAGAGAGGAGGGAGGAAGGGATGGAGAGAGAGAGAGAGGAAGAGAGAGAGCAGAAGAGAGAGAAAGAGAGAAAGAGAGGAGGGAGGGAGGGAGGAAGGGAGAGAGAGAGAGAGAGAGGGAGAAAGAGAGAGTCTAAAAACAATTAAAATAATACTAAAAATGAAAAATAATTAGAAAACACAAACTGGCATAATAAATATATATATATAGTATGTATAGTTAGTACAGTATATATAGTTAGTTATATACATACTGTAACAGTAGTATAATAAAAAGTTTTTCCCCATTTATTTGACTAATAAAATCAAATGCAATGAAAAAAATTTGTATAAACTGTTTGCAGTTGGAAAGATTTTCACTGCGACCTGATTTCTCAGTTCTTGTACTGTATGTAGTGGTAAAACCTGTAGACTAGACCGTAAGAGCGCAGTTAGCTTAATGTATAACTAGTGGTGCAGTTAATTCTTGAAGACCTTGTCGTTTGGTTATGCATTTCGACGACTCAAGCAATTGATTGCTATTTATACGAACTGTTATATTGGAAAAACTTTCCAAAACTAAGTTTTTAATATTTCAAATATTTATTTTTTATCATAAATCAGCCAAAAATTATTATTTTTAATTGATTTAAATTGTGATTATCAAGTAATAAATGCATTAAAAAACTTTTTGTTCATAATTTATATAGAGATTAATTAATTAATTTTTAACTAAGCCTTCGATTTATAGCTTAACTCAGATGTGATTTGTGTATCAATTGAGTTGAAGAATGTGTTAAAGAAATCTTTTTTTGGTGTTTTTCCTTTCGAATGGAATACAATGATCTGGATCAAGTTGGTTTTAAGTGAAGAAAATGATCATTCGCAAATATTGTTTGCAAATCTTATCGGGATTATTGATTAAATTCTTATTTATAATTTGTTTTGTTGATTGTGATACGAATGAAACGGATTTAATCAACTTTTGTGATGAGAATTATGTGGATTCCGCGTATTTTAATGGATATGACATTATTGTGACCAGAGATGACTGGCTTTGGTATTATTATAAAGACAATCATAACATAAGTTCGCCATTTAGTCAAAAATCTTTTACACAAGGTTTGTATTTTGAATTTTGTGCTAGTTAATAATAAAAAGTAAACTAGTAAATGGATAACTATTTTGTTGCTTTAAATCAAAATATTTGTTTGAAGTTTGTTAATACAATTTATATGACATCTTTAGTGCTTTGTTGTTACCTAGTTATCTAACTTTTACATAGTTTGTCAAAAGGCTTATAAAATTCAAATAATTAAACAAATTTTATACTTCCTATGTATTTGTAATGACAGATAGATTACTAATAAATAAACCACAAATTGATTCTAAATAATCTAGTTAAAAAATAATTACACTTATTAATGTATTCATACGATAGTATGAGGATAGTATGAATATAGTACAAGTATTCTAGATATTTGTTGAATATATTAAGTTTTAATGATAAATTTTTCTAATAAATAATTGCCAACCTTTGCAAATTAACTTGATATATTAGTTTTTGAAAATGTTATCATAATTTTTTTCCATATAAGAGTTTTTATCTTTTCTAAAAGTTTAATTTTTTTATTAAAGTATACCAAATATAAATTTAACTTGTATGGATTTACTTTTTAAAAAAATTTTATAATTATTTTTAAAAATGACAGATTGCTAAATATTTTTTTTCTAATTTAATTATTTGCTTTTTTTTATTTCAAACATAATTTATATTTCAAAAAGCCTTTCGAACATTTAATTAGTTTATTATCTCATGAGAGCTCGTTATGGTTTAGTGCAAATTTGAAAAATTATATAATTTTTTTCTTAAGATTATATAAAAAATATTTAAAAGTGTGAATTGAATTATAATTTATTTGCTTAACGTTTTCGAAAATGACATTTGTTTGTTTATTTTAGTTATTGTTTTAAAAAATAAATTCTCATAAATTTAAATTATTTTTTGATTTATGAATTACAGCGCAAATACGAATTCAGAATTTGATAAATGTTTTGCGTGTTTTGACGTATTCTTTATTCAATTTATTTCTTTATACAATCATTACATTAATTTAAGTTTATTTTTTAAAATAAATAATTTTTTGCATGCATAATATTAAAGTATTATTTGAGAACTATCCGGCATTTTAAAGATACATTTTAACATAAAAATCTAATATTTTTACTTTTACCTTATCAAAATACTTTTAAGATTGTCATGTACACTTTTATTTTAAATATTGACTAAAATATTCTAATTAAACTATCTAACTTAATTGGCTTATTGATAAGGTTACAATTATAAGCGAATAAAATTAGGATTAAAAATTGATTTTAGTCTGTTTAATATTGAATTTATATTGGAATGCTAACTAACCATGCTGAACTGAAGGACAATTTCTAAACAAGTTGTGAATAATTAACAAAATATCACAAATTAAGGAACACACATTAGTATTCTAATTGATACCAATAATCGAAATATAAATTGATTTTATTACGTCAATAGTTTGAATTAAAACGATATTAAGAAATGAATAAAAATTCAAACCTCAAGGGTTTGCGTAAGAAATATCTCTCTCCCGAACCCCAAGGATTTCAATTGCTTTTATCCGTTATTCGAATGATTTAAATATAATTTATTTTCGATTAAAGCAATGCAAACAAGAATTTCTATTCATAAATAAAAAAATGTTTATTAGGAAAGAAAGTATTAATCTTTTCGAAACATTTCGCCAAAACTTTCTCCCAATTATGTTAATGACCCGAAAGTAAATTAATTTCACAATTAGTTCAAAAAAATAAAAACATTAAAGACTTGAATAAAAATAAAACATTTAATTCCTTTCATGACTTGCAGGCTCTAAACGATAGGATCTTTTGAAAACTTATTTTGGATTTACTTTCAGTTAAAGTTTTTTTTTAATCAATTTAATCGTAATCTTTGCACAACTTTGACTGAACACCGAATTATGCCATCGATTATGTGTTAAAAATGTGAGAAGTGTTGAGATAAACGACTAAATGAGAAAAATAAATAGAAATAGTTTGAAAGCTTATTAAAAACTATAAATTATTTTTTAGAGTAGTTTACATCAAATAAGTGAATGAAAAAAATTTTCAAAGAAAAGTCTAAAATGAATACAAGATTGCAAAATAGTAAACAAAACAAAACAAAACACTATTTACTCAAAAAAACATCTTTGTCATACATTCAACACATCTATATTTATTCATATATTCTTTAGAAAAAACTGAATTTAATTCAATTAAAAAAACTATTTACACAAAAAGGGGTCAATTATATACTACTTAAAAAACATCAGATTTGGTAAAAATTTAATTAAATTAAAGAAATTGAATTGAAAATAATAGATTGAATAGCATAATATTTATTACATTAATCAGAATTCAATTATAATATAATTAAACATGTATCTAATTGGCGGATTGTGGCATTGTTTGTTTCTAAATTTGTGCAGGCGACCACATCCAGGGCGCGTTCAATGTGTCATCAGTGCCCAAATGTGATGCCAAGCAAGTGAGTGATTGTAAGGAGATATTGAAGATGCGAGATATGGCGGTGTACTTCCTGCACAATAAGCCCCGTTCCCGCGGCTACTACAACCTCGACGTCCGTAACCGCAATGGTAGCCAAAAACGAGTCAAACCTAAACAGCTTCCGTGGGGTATGAAACAGGTTTGTCTCTATTATCTTATTTTATGCTTTGTTTCACTATTTTTAACCAAGTTATAATCATTTAAATTTTTAAATTAACCAATACAGTTGTGCAGTCAATTTTTCCTAATTGGCCTAGGACATATTTAATAGTAGTTTTGTAATTTATTTTCAAACTTTCCAATAGATTTTTCAAATAGTTATAAACCGATTATAATTTTGTTACTTCAAGCAAGCATACACATTTTTTCTCTCCAATCTTTTCAGTAGTAATTTATTTAATTAAATTAAACTTTCTTTTATATTAACTATTTTGTGTTTATTGTTATATGTAATTTGTTACTTGTTAGAAAAGAAATTATTTTTTGTATTGCATAAAAATATAGATTTTTTAAGTTATCTAGTAACAATCAAATGTAGAAGATATGTATTAAAAGTTCTATTGCTATTAAGTCACGTTTTTCGTGAACTTTTAGATCAAATTATAGGCATTTATCAGTGAACTTACGAAGAGTTTTTGTGTTCAAATAGTTTGAAAATTAAAATAAATTCTGTTCTTCTGTTTAGTAATTGAAAAAAGAAAACGAAAATTAGGCTTTAATTTGGTTTTGATGACATCGGGGAACAAAATATTTAATGCAATTCTATTGTTGTTTATGTGATATAACGTATAATATAATCAACGCTTATCTCAATTATGAACACAAGAGATGCTAACCATTTAAGTCATCAATAGTATGAAAAAGTTAGACTAACTTAAGCTATAATTTAAAAATATTTTATAAAATAAAAAATATATAATGAAATTGCACTTTAAGTTTGACATTTGTGTTGATGTGAGGAATTTTTTCTTACTTACAACTCTTTTATTATAAACCGTTATTCCAGTTCAACATGATTGTTGTATTTATTTCTACAAATTTTATAGATTTGATTGCAATTTGAAAACCATAAAAGAGTTTTGAGTTTTTAAATTTCAATTATTTGTTACAATTTTATTACAATTGCATTGATAACTGACTGATTTAGTTATGTTTAGTATGTACTATTTACTATAGTGATGCATAGTAAAATTAATCAATAAATATTTTTTTTAAAGTTTCAACATTTTTTCAATTAGTTAATCATTAATTTTATATTTGCTTTAAATTTTTAAAATTATTAAACAATTGTTATTAAGTTGTCACTAAACACATACTTTTAAAACTTAAAATTTAGTTATAAAAACTAATCTACTTAAAATTATTGTTAATTTTTTTACTCAATTATTAATTTTGCATTATAAAAACAATTTTTAACCCAATTATACTTTTAAAAAACTTTTAAAAATTTAATGTCTTAAACAAATGACTTTTATCTAGAATATATATCTAGATGACTTTTAAACGCTATAAATACAAATTGTAATTATATATTCAACGACAGACATAGACCCAAATACATTGTTTGCATCAATTTATGAATTACATTGCCAGTTTTGTTTGCATTAAACATTTTGATTAATGTAAAGAATTTTAAAGTTTATTTTTACGCTTTGATTCCCAAAATAACAATTCATTTCTTAATTTTAATTCAAATATTTTTTTGTAAATAAACTTTTTAACCATTTATAGGGGAAAAAAGTTTTAAATGCATTCAAACAAATAGCAAAACCAAAGATATTAAGAAAAGATGAAATAAATTTTGTAAAATACAATAACAATTAAATTTCTTACGTTTATATTCGTGTAAAAAAAGTTTTATTTCTTATTTACACTATAATAGCTATAAATTATAGTCTATAATAAAAAAGTTATTTTCCAACAAAACAGTTAATCTCTTAACAAAAAGATAGGTTTTTATAACTTTTAAAATATTTTCTCGCTTAATAGGAAGAGTAAATAAAGGCATTAATTATTGTAATAATTCATTATAATTACGTTTATATCTACATATCTAACCTGACCTAACATTTAATGTTGTATTCAATACAAACCTCTTAAACAGCTTTTGTATAGCTATAGACTATAAGTTATGGTCGAAATACCAATTCATTTAATTCCTTGTCATTGACCACTTAATTGATTGAAAAATAAAAGTTTTTTGGATATATTCAACAGTTTTTGTCGATTTGTATTCAATTTAGTTCAATAGTTAAATGATTAATTAAAAAACAAAAAGATAAGCAAGAAATAAAAGTATTTTTATCTAGCATAAAATATAATGTCATAAGAATTTCCTAATTACGAGAAAAGCGCACTTAAGGCGAAAGTAAAATTGAAAAATATGTAATCAATTAATTGTATCAATCGAATAGAAAAAACAAATAAAAATAGAATAAAATTTCAATTTAAAAGGAAATCTAAGCTTAAGTTTAAACAGTGTTCAGAAGAAAAAGCAAAAAAATTTGGTTTCAGTCCAACTTAGGTCTTAAGTCTTATCTTATTTATGTGTTTTCGCACAAAATTATGGCTTAAATTTCAATTAGAAATTCATATATTCCTTATTATTTGTATCGAAAAATGCACCCGAAGTTATAATACCTGCATAATGAAACTTTTGGGTCAATTAATCATAAGCTAAAACAAAAATATAATAAACTAATTAAGTCATTAGAAGAAGAAAATTCGTTTTGACTTTAATTAAGGATTGAATTTAATGTAAACAAAAAACAAAATTAATTAAAATCGCCTTTAAATGCAATAATAGGTGGGATTATTGGGCGGAAATCTATGGCCGAATGGATGGGAGGCCTACCAGGAGTTCAGACCCGTCGCATACCTGCCGTCGAGATATGAATTGATTTTTATAATAAATGGCAAAAACTTCTCGAATACAGTGTTGGCCTGGAATACACTCGACACGAAAAATTGGAATTCATCATGGCGATACAAAGACATCGGCGATCAGGTCGTCTACACCGGAATGTTTGAGATGAATGGCATTGTCTATGCGATCGGCGAAACAAAAAATAGTATTGAAAGGATTGGCCGAATCTATAGATACCATATCCACGGCCGCACTAATAGGAAATTAACTGAAACTGTAAGCTATTATTAATACAATTTTACTCTATTTCTCAATTTTACTTTATTTCTCCTTTTTAGCAATTTAGTTTAATTTGTAATTCAAATAACAACTAGATAATCTATCATTTTAATTAAAAGTTGATCTAGACAAACAAATAACAGTTAATTAGACTTTAAAAATACTTTAAATTATTACTGTATTGCTTACGGCTTTTTTACACATTAGATATTGACTTATATTGCTATTAAATTCATTTATAACTTCGCTTTAAATCTAAATTAATGTTTAAAACAACTGATAAGAAATAAATTAAAAATTCGAATACATTTGTATTTTGAATTTATTAGTTAATAAATTTTCACAAATATTTCCCAATTTTTTCTAATCAAAAGAAAAATATATTTTTCTCACGACTTGTATCACTAAAATAGCACTTTATGTGCGAACAACTCAGTTGTTAAGAACATGTTTCCGATCACAGCATTGAAAACACTTAAAAGGATAGTAATAGTAAAACAGTTAATAAAATATCAATTCTAAACTACTTTACCTATAATTTATGACTATTTTAAATTAGGATGAGTTCAATGTTTTCTCATTTTTAATTTCAAAAATTGAGCTATAAATTCAAATTTGGGAAAAAAAAGTATTATTATATCTATTTGTGATTGCATTTCAATATTCAATTATAGAAATACATAACAATAATAAAAAACAATTTTAAAAACTGAAAATTAAAAAACTTAAATAAGTTTTTGATTTAAATCACATTAAACTAAAGCCAATTGAATGGATAAATATAAATTCGGTTGAGTCGCACGCAATCCGATCTTCAATCTTAAAAAAACTCCAAAACTATTCCTAAACTAATAGTTAAACTCAGACTATGTGAACAACAAACTCTCTCTCAAAATAAATTCAAAAAAAAATATATAATTAGCAAAAACTCTCACATAAACTAAACTAAGTTATCAAAACAAAACAAAATGTTTAGCAAAAAATGCCAAAATTTCTTAATTAAAATCTAATTTCGTTTATACTATGTTTCGAACCAAATATAGGCCCAAATGGTGAACGACTTCTTCGGTTGCGCCGAACGAACGCAAAAGTCGTATACATTAGTGAACAC
>JAQFXP010002511.1:0-14909 GCA_034693685.1 Belba bartosi | reverse complement strand
AGCAGGAGAGAGAGAGCAGGAGAGAGAGAGCAGGAGAGAGAGAGCAGGAGAGAGAGAGCAGGAGAGAGAGAGCAGGAAAGAGAGAGCAGGAGAGAGAGAGAGCAGGAGAGAGAGAGGGAGGGTGAGAGAGAAAAAGAGAGGAAAGGAGAGGGGAGAGAGAGAGAGATGGAGAGAGAGAAGCAAAATATAACTAATCATTATATCAATAATATTAGAGTAAATGAGTAAAGAGTTTCAAAATTACGGTATAATTAATTTTTTGTGTTATTCACATGAAATATAAAATATAATTAACGTATTTGTCATTTATTTTATCGATTAATTTATGAAACTATTAAATAAAATTAATTAAAAATTGAAAAAGTAAGTTTTTTAGAAATAAAAATCAGATTTGACTTAAAGACATTTTTATTTGAAATCTATAGAAAATTTGAAATTTTATAATTATTTACTAAATTGATTGAAAAGTAATACAAAAAAAATAATAGAAAGGGGGTTTAAAAATAACATGGATATATTAGATTAACCGCTAATTTAATCCCTTTTTTATTTTAATTTTTTTAAATTTATATTTTATTAATTAATTAAATTTCAAAATACACAAAATTGTTAATATTTTTATATTAGATAACAGTTTAATATTTATTTTTAAATAACAAGATTTTAATGTAAATTAAATACCTTGTATAAATTATATAAATCAGTGCTAATATTTAGGACATTTATTATTATTTTTTATTATTAACACTAAATACTGATATCAGGAACTAATTAGCAAAAAAAATTGAATCTAATTAAAAGTTTTTAGGAAAAAATAAATATTTGCAATAATTTAGAAATTCATTACTCATTAGAAAATTTGTTTATTTTATATTTCGAAAAATAAGTTTAGGTTTAGTTACTTAAGAGAATTAAGTTGCAAACGATGATTAAATGATGCTGGCTTACATTTTTGGCTTCTAATGATTTCGATAAGTTTTATATTGAATTTTTTGCACATTTAGTCCATCAGTGATATCCTGTTCTTTTAAACCAGTGATGATGTCATTTACAAATAAACTTATTTTTTATTTTTCAAATCGATTAATCATTCAGTTCTTATGATAGGTTTGTGTGTCTTCTCTACCGAATCTGAATTATAACAAATTAATGGATAGTTTTGGCAATTATTTCATATATTATACATTCTATTCGTTTGATTATATTATATATCTTATGATAAATGAAAGATTGAGTTATTATTTGAGGAAAAGGTCTGACATTTACAGATAAAATGTATAATCGATTTAAACTCTTTTTTATGTTAATGTGATTTAGTTGAGAAAAAAGAAATATATAATAATATAGTCGGAGTAGTAATGCATTATTATTAAGACATTCATTAAGATATTCATCGAATGAATAGTAGAAAAAATGAAAGTTTTTTATAATTTAATCAATGCTTTGCGACTCTAAGTGAGATACAGAAAAAGTAAGTTCACTAGACTTTGTATGTCTGCCAGACTTTCGAAAACTAATTTTCTTCAATTATTTAAATTTATTTTTACATTTTTGATACTTTGAATATCGTTAAGATATAAATTAGTCACTACAGTTGGCACAAGTAAAGTACATGTCGAAAATTTAATGTTCTACAAATTAGTATGTCAATTAGTATGCTTTTTGGTGAACTTGGGCTTTCAAACAAAAGTCATGTGATCAGAATTTTTTATGCAATTAATATCTATTGTACTAATTATTGTTTGTTATTATAGTTAAGCTTTTATTTTGATTGTTCTTAGTTATTTTATCTGATTTGTAGATATTTCGCATTTCCTTTTTATTTTTTAATTGTTTACAACTATTAGTATTCAGATATTTAACTATTACTTAATGTATTGTTAAAATTTAAATTTTTTTTTAATAATGTTAATTCTCATAAAGTTTAAAATTTGTGGTTGTTATTAATTAATTAATATTTGCCAAAAGGAGTGTATTCTAAAATTGCAAACAAGATAATTATTATTTGAACATGTTTGCTAGTTTACTTGTTACTTAAAATAAGAAAATAATCTAAAACTAACCAAAATTAATACTTATTATAAATTTTAAAAATACAACAAACAAAATAATTTTAATCAACAAGTTCTAAACAACAAAGTTATGAATTTAAGATTAATGTTTAAGATTAAAAAATAAAGATTATTTATTTTTGGTATAACTTGTTTTCGACTAAACAGTACCCCTATTAAGCTATTTTGTAATCCCTATCAAACAGTATGACTGACTCAAGAGTTCAAAAATTTTAAACAAAGTTTGCATTCATATCTGATAAAAGTTATGATTGCTTTAGAAAAAGTTTAGAATATTTTTAATATTGATTGAAATATACTATAGACTGTAAATCTGGATATTAAGAGATAAAAAAAATTACTTAAACTTAAAATATTTTCTATATTTTTCATTATTTAATGACTAATTTTGTTTCGGATTTCTATATAATGTTATTTAATATTTTATATGAGAGAACTGTTTTACTTAAACTTAAATCAAGATTAGCTGCAATTTTTGAAATAAAACTTTTATACATACAGTATGTCAGACAACTGTATCTTCAAAAATCTGATTATTAATAAAAGTAAAATAATAATCGAAGAGAAGAAAAAATAACATTTAAATTCATTATCACATCTCCGGAACAGATGGCAAACATCAAACATCAAAACTATGTGAAATCATCATTATTTTTGTCTAATGTAATCATTAATTTGTTTAAATAAATAACTTCTCTTTTATTCTGTTTTTTCTCATTGTTTTAGTTAAATATGTTTTTAATTTTTGTAATTTTAAAGAATTAAAAATAATTACTTAAATACTTACAATCTAATGATTTAAATTAAATCTAAATAATATTTTTAATTAATAATTATTATAATCTAAAATAATAAAGCAAGAATGCTTGCAAGTTAAGAAATTTAATCTTGTACTATTAATTAATTTTTAATATTTCAAATCAATTTCAATTTTTTAATATTGAAAATATTAAAAGAATGAAGCAGGTAAAAATATTTTTGATAAATTAATATTGTATAAAATTTAATATAAATTTACTATTTTGCTTTGTTTGTTAAATTGTGTTAAATTAAAACTTGATTAAATCTTAACTGTTTTATATCTGGTTTATGTTTTATTAGCCAATTGTTTACAAGTAATTAATTAAATTTATTTTAATATTAATTTATCAAACGAGGTTTAAAAAGTTCGTATAAATTAAATTAAATTTTTTTTAATGCTACACAAAATTTATTAGCAACTAGCTTATAATTTAAAAAACAATATATAGTCATTTTTCAATAGTTATTTTTAAACTACAGTATAAAGCAATTTAAATAACTTATGTTAGAAATAAATTTCAAATTTTTGCCATTAATTTCGCTATTATTATAAACTTTTCATTTTAATTAAATAAATGTATTTCTTGTTCTCTGGCTTTGATTTCAAAATAAAAGGCATTAAATATAACACAAATTGATTGCATTTGAAGTGAATGAGAGCTGAAATAGAGATTGAAAGTCGTTTCTGAATATTAGAAAAGAAAAAGAGAGCGAAAAAAGATAAATGAGATGAAAGAGAAAAGTGAAAAATTATTATATGTTCAGACATTATGAGTTCGGGAACTGCCAGATAAGCTCTGAAAGTATTATTAATGATTAGGAAAACAATGCAAACTATAGTGTATTGTATTGTATATTAGACGTGAAATATAGTGAAGAGAAAGAGCATAAAATAAGTTTTAAAAACAGAATTACATTTATTTTATCCAAAAAACTCATTTCAATCAATAGATAAGACATACAGTATATATAATTTTATATACACAACAATGTGTGCTGGGGTAGAGCTAAAACACCAGTGCAGCTACTTTTTTAAAAATGATAAAACGGTTTATTATTTATTGAGTATAATATCAGAAAAACTTTTATCATTAAAAATATTTTTTAGGAAATTTTTATTTTAAGAGTTAGCTATTGTGCAAATTGCACATTATTTAAGCGCAATATCAAAGTTTAGATATTAAATCAAAAATTATACTATTATAAAAACGGCAAATATTATCAACATCCTGAATTAAATACATTACACAACTATTTTGTCCAAAATATGTTCGTTTGCAATATTATATAACTATATCTCCTAAGGGTCCACATATTCAGAACACCATTTCCGGAAATCCCCCCAAAAAACATAACACTATTTCCGATAACGAGCGCATATTTGTGCAAATTCTGGTCTTTGGAGTTGAGCTATCTTTAATCATTAGGTGCTCTTTATGTGCTCTGATATCGTGTTCGTATAGATAGAGGAATAGAAGAGTAGATGAAAAAGGATTGATCGGAAAGATAGTGAAAACGTGAAGACAATCAATAATACAGTACTTGTGTTCATATCTATACAGAGTTAGTGACAGATAAGCCAAACGATTGAATGACATAAATCTTGGGACCATTGCCTGAGTCGATGAAGAGCTGCAAACAGTCGTCGATCATAACTGGATGACAGGTCTCGACAATATTGGCAAACATTAGCCGAACAGCAAAACCCAATCCAAACATCTTTACTGAATGCGAATACGAGTTGATATTAATGACTCAAATTGTTTTATAATAATATAAACAATCAGTAGCTTGTTGACTTTTATTAGTTAAATACAATTCTTCAATTTAATTGGTTTTGAGTTATAAAAAATATAATAAATTTAATTCTGAGTAAAACTATTCTCAAATATCTGTTTTTCAATTAATATAGAGTTTGTAATCTATTTCTATTTGTATATTAATTGAAAAATTTCTTGGATTTTATTAGTTTTTTGTTAAGTTTAAATAAAAATTAAACTTAAAAATCCAAATTAATTATTTAGATTTGTATTAAAACATTGATTGAAATTATTTGACATTTAATGAGAATTGAATTCAATTTTAGAATCAATTGAATTGAAATGAATTTAGTTTAAGAGAAATGGAATTAAGAAGTGCTTCGAATGAAGACAATCATTGTATCCTTCGTTTAAAAATAAAGTGATCTTCGGTTTTGTGTCCAAACAATTTCAGAGAACTGTTTACCGAAATCAATACAAACTATGCGTTCGATGCAAAACAAACAATTCGTATAATTAGTTGAATATAAAATAGATTTTTAAAAATTGAACTTAAATTTGAGATAATTCTGAAGAAAAGTCAAAACATTAAAGAATTGGTTTTATAGAAAATGTTTGGTTTGGTCGCTACACCTCAGAGACCAACCCTAAGTGACTTACCATCACTGCTATGCCTCCAAAGTGATTGTTTTAATTATCAAATATTGTGAACATTTGATTGCAATTAACCGCAATTTAAAGACATTTATGTATAAATTTGACCAAAAATTAATATAAAATAAATGAAATTAATTGTTTAAATTGGTTGAAAACGAGGTTTCATTCGTCTTTCACATTCTTTGTGACCTAATCTCTGCAGACATTAACATAAATCTATTGAATCCACAATCTCTGCATATTTTGTCTAATTTGGACATAACTGAAGAGTTGGTCAATAGATTCACTAAGTTATCAAAACTCAAATCAATTTGCTTTCTGTTGATCGAACGGAACTTTATTTGACATTCAATTGAAACCAAAGTAATCGAAAATAGAGTCAATAGAAAATTTTGATTCCAATACTTATTTGATTCAATTTTTTAAATCTTTAAATATTACAATTTTATTTAAATCAAATTTGATTTTTTGCTTTAATTTAATTATTGGAAAATAATTAAAAATATTTTGTTTGCAAAATAAAATAATTAATATACAAAATAATTATATCACTTAATTAATAAAAATAATATAATATTTACCATGTAATAGACTTTGTATTTTAATAATTAATTACTTAAAAATAACATTGAAACATAATAAAATATTTCGAGAGTGGGCTATATAGGTTGGGTGTCGTCTAGTCCTAAGACTGTATAGAATCTATTGGAAAAAAATAAAAATTTATTGTTTGGCTTGACTTTGCTTTTGTGTGTTTCTCAAAGTGATCTCCACCGGGAAGTGACCCAATCCTCGACAAACCATTTGTCAGACCATAGTCTGCCGCTGAACCCAAACTACGAAATAAATGAATTACGAACTGACACAAGAAGTGCAACTCATAAATCAGTTCGATATCGATATAGTCGACAAACACACAAAATCAAAAATAATTAATTAATTTCTATTTTAATTAACAATTTATCTTAAATTTGCTAAAATATTTGTTACAATCACAATTATATTATTTTTAAAAATATTTAATGAATCACTCTTTCTCCTTTTATTAAAATGAGTTCTAATTGAATAAAAATAATATTCTTACAAATTATTCAAAATTTTGAAATTATATTAAAAGAATAAAACTTTTTTCACATTCAACTCCATTTCTATTCCTATTATACAAAATGATTCATTAATTCTAAAATTGGATTAAATCCGAAATTTTTTTTCGGTAGCATTATATTAGAATATAAAAATTATCTTGAGTTAATTTCATGTGCATTAAAATATCGGATGTTTTAGGAAATGTCTGTTTTGTGTTCACTACTATTCACTGTTCAGTGTTGGCTGTTCTCTGTTTTTTAGACTCTAAATGAGTCTCACATTCAAAATCAATTAAGTTTAATGGCATGAAATCGTGGCACTGGTATGGCATGAGTTTTACGTTATTTAAATAGATTAAGTCGGGAGAGGGAAAGGAAGAGAGAGATCCGAAGCCATGATTTCCTGTCTATTAAAGCGTAAAGTAATAAAAAATTCTTCAATTCTTTGTTGGTTAGAAAAGAGAGAAAACCTTTAAGAATAGCAAATGTAAGCCCAGATTGTAGTTAACTATTAATCTTTACAATAGAGAGTAAATTACATTAATGAGACTCACAATCGCATAAAACGGTTTCCACTAACGGATCCCATTTGTTCACTCAGTTGCCAGTGATGTGTAGGTCCGCACAAATGTGGCGCTCAATCAGATTAACTCTAATTAATACTAAATAAAACAAAACATTAATGCAGACAACTCTCGCTCACATTCTTTTAGTTAAGTTGTTTTTTGGTTAAGTCTTTTACATTTTTAAAATTTGAAATTTTTTATTATTTTTAAGCAAACTGTACTAAATAATAATTATTAAAATTTATATAGATAATATTTTTGTAATTAATGTACATTCTCTTAAATCGATTAGAAAAATAATTTTTTTTTATGAATTAAACATTAAATTTGAAAAATTATTAAAAATAAAATATTTTAGAAATGATCAAAATATATAATAATTTAAAGTTTAATTTAATTTAATAAGATTAATGCGCAAAATAAGTAAAATAATTACTGATATATAGAGTCAATTAAATAGAATTACTCGAAACTGAAGTGAAATCGTATCCGAAGTTCAAGTCATTGCCAATTCTGTTTTTTTAATTCCAAACAATCACATAATCTCACGATTAGATTGTTAAGGAATACAATGTATTTCTTAACTTTAGATACACTTATTCTGTGCTTATGGGCTCAGAATAATAGGCCATAAAATTAAAACTTTCAAAAAATATATTACATTCGAAGCAATAATTTATTTTAATGCCATTTTCTAACATTTTACTACTTATTATAAATTTAAACCTAATTTTTTCTTTCTTTTCCATAACAAATGGAAAGCAATTTTAATAAAGTTTTATTATTATCAATGAAAATGTCAAAATTTCGAAACATTACTGCAGTTTAGGAAAAGAGTAACTGTTTTGAGCGTAAATTTTAAAGTAGATAAAGAATTTTAACATTAGTTGAGAAAAATATATTTAAAAAATTAAATTATTTCAAAGTATGTAATCACAAGTACTTAAAAGTTAATTTCAACTAATTTTATCTGAAAAATATTTACTATAATTTGAATAACATAACTAATTTAACAAATTGTTACAATTAACAATTTATTTATAACATAGTTTACATTGAAATAAACTATGTAATGAAAATATAACACATTTTAATTATATTTTAATCAAATTATTAAATAAATTTCTAAAAAATTATTCACACTATAAATAATAATAATAAATTTTAAATATTGTTGCCCGCTCTTTACATACCCCTCACAAAACTTTTAGTCAGAATTTCAACTTGTTCATAATATCGGGGAAATCAGAGAAGAAATTTTTTTTAAATACTCAAAAAACATATAATTGTGACGTAATTTAGTTCAATTTAACGGAGTTTTTAACCGATTTAATACAAATTTAAGAAACATTTCCTAATTTTGGCCATAAAACTAAAAAAATTTACCAAATTGCCTTTGGTGGCTTGCCTTGGTAAAAATGCTAGGGAAATGATAAATGGCAATGTTTAAAATCAGGGAAATTTAGGATAATCATCCTTCTAAAATTCTGTTTTTAGTATTCTTTCTAAAAAAAATTTGACCACCTAGTTAATATTGAAATTGATTGAACATATATTGGTTTTAATTGCTTTTGTATTAATGCTAATTACTTGCAACATTTGCAAACTCCTTAAAACAACATTTTTGGCCAAATTCTGTAAACCATCCAAAAATGCCATAACTTCTAATAATAATAAAATTTTAATTAATTTTTTTAACTAATTTAAATTCGCCGTTAATTGGGATATCAAGACTTATATCTGAAAATACAAAACATTGTTTTCCAAAAGCTTTTGAGGGGTAAGCAGTGGCAAACAGGGAGTTTCCTATGCCAAATTAATTGATTGTAATTTAAAGTTTAAATATTGTTTGATATTTATAAAAATGTTGTGTATACAAATATTTTAATGTTGCAAGTATTTTTCCATTAATCTAATTAAAATATAATTAAAAGTTGGGCAATGTTTTAAATGCATGTCTTATATGTTAAAATGCTTATTAAAACATAATTAAGCACGATTATAATTGTAATTATTTATCTATTACATTATTTTTTTTTTTAATGAATCTAGTCTAACTAAACAAATCTGGTTAATATAAAAAACTTAGCTTCTATATATTTAAAAATAGCACCAGTTTGTATTTATTTGTTATGTTTTAATTTTGTTAAAATTAGATCTTAATATTTAAATTTTATAATGATAAATTAGTTTAATATTTAAAAATTAATCATCCTAAACCAGAAATCAATTGAAGGAATAAATCAAATCTCTCGCTGAGAAACGATAATATAAGAGATTTTTGTGGCTCTACTGCAGAGCTGTATAGCTCTCTATGGCTCTATGGCTCTATGGCTCTATGGCTCTATGGCTCTATAGCTCTATAGTCGTATAACTGTACAGATGTATAGCTGTATAGCTATGTATTAATATTTGGGAAACATATAAAAAGTGATTTATGTCTATTAATAACTTATAATAACGATCAGAACTTTATATATATTTTATATTTAATTTATTGTTAACCTCTGAGGCGAACAAAAATTTCGTAAAGCCTTACCATAATATGACGGGTGAAGAGAATTAGAACTCTTTTTCACTTTTCTATTTCCAACCAAAATATACTACAGTATTGTTATTGAATGCCTATCCAATAGTGATATATAGAGCACCGGCAGTTGTTCCGACCGATTATTAATGATAAAGAGTCAGTCGAGTGCGCAATAAGAAAATTTATCAATACTTTTGTTGTATAGCTCTGTCTCTCACAAAGCTATCGCACAGAAGAATAATATCATATATTTAATGGTTAAACGCCATCCGATCTATACTGAACTGCACTTTAGGGTGAAATCAATGCTTAATTTCGTTGTCTTTCTATAACCCAACGATAGAATGTTGTTATTGTGTTTCCAAAAGTATTTTTGTTTAAAATACAGTACTCTATAAAATAATAGTAAAATACAGTATAAGAAATACTCAAAATATATTATCTGCAAAATGTTGTATATAATTGAACCAATTGAAATTGTTAAACAAATTGAATTAAATTTATAAAAATTAATTATTATTTTAAGCTTTAATTGACAAAATAAATTTAAACAGAAATGACAGTTCTTAAAATCTACACAAATCAATTAAAGCTTGCTAAATTCTGAAATCAACTGTATTTACAAACTTTAAATAAATAATAATTAGCCATTTATAAAATGAACAAATAAATTTAGTTAATTGGAAGAGTTTATTCAACTTTAATCAAATTTGATTGAATGTTGAAATTATAAGTTAGAACTAGAATTACTTTTCTAAAGTGTCTTAATAAAATTATAACTATTTTTATAAGTGATAATAAAAGTTTAAGTCTGAAAACTGGTAGATCACCTGCAGAGTCGAGGCAATGGGCCAGTTGTGTGCCGTTTAATCTGAAAAATAGTGTAAGGCTTATGAAATTCCAAATTCTTAATACATTTATTAAGTGTAGTGTAGAGTGTATGCGGTTTTAGAGCCGAAAGCATCGCTTCTTTCAAACAGTAGTCTCGAAACATAGCGACAAATAGAGCCGAAATAGAGCCGCAAAGAGTGCCTCCAAAGCCAATAGTCGTATATTAAAGCTGCAGTTCTCTGTATTAAAGCTGATCCGCAATACAGTCAAGCCTTTCGAAGCCATTCGACTTACATATTCTCTAACTTAACAATGATGTGATGCAGATGTATGAGTGAGAGGATCGACACCTAAATGCCAACTAAGCCCTCACTAAAAGCCTTACAGTTAGAGTGAATACATTTTTTGAGTTACAGTTGTAAGTACTCTAAAACTACATTTAGTTTTTGTGTTACAGTTTTGTTCGGGTTTTGTAGTCATAGTTAGTCTGAAGAGTAGTTTTTGAGAGGATTTACTGCCAAAGGATTTGGTGTTAAACTACATGTTTTCCACATTTCATATAATAGTTGTGGAGAATATATACCCAAAAGAAAATTTAATATTTTGTTGTATTAGAAATATGACAATTGTGTTGAAAACATTTCAAATGCGATCAGTAATCGCACCGACAGTGGGTTTCGCAAATATGAATATCAAAGGAAAATATGTGGAACCGCAGAGAAAAAAATTGGACAAAAATCGAATCTATAAAAGCATTACTAAATTTTGTTCAAAAATTTTTACTTATTTTTTTTATTCAGTTATACTTCTGGTCGACTAAAAAATAAAGTCATGCTCGTTTAACTAACACATCTAAACGTTATAGTCTTATCAATATAATAAATTGTGCAGTTATTTACTTGCTAGCAAATTTGTTGAAAGTACTGTATATAAACAACTGACAAAAAATAAATTTATTTATATGTTTACAAAAATTTTAATAATTTTCTAATTATATTCAGATTATTTTGTGAATTAATAGTTATAAATTTAACTTGATGTAATTATTTTTATTAACAAACGTTGAAATTTTTAATTTTAACTCATAAATTATATTTTATGTTATTTAATGCAATTTAAGAATTTATTTATCTATTTAATAAGATTTTATAATTTTTAAAAAGAATTATCACTCAATTTAATAGTTTAGTTATCTGATTGCCGATAGATTTCAGGGATTTTTAAAAAATTTTAAAAACAATTTCGTTTTGATTACATCAATTAAATTGCAAATTAATTCAGAAATTTATCTAAAATTTATTTCATTCACACTTAAGCCCTTTAACTGATTAGTGATTACTTGAAAATAAATAAATTGCCGAAAGCTGTTAAAAATTTAGAAATAAATTTATAAAACTGATAAATATTATAAATTATAAATTTATAAAGCATTTAAATGACATAATTTGTTTGCAATCTCTGATATTTCTTAACTCTGGAAAAGTGTTAACTCAATCTTAGATTTGAAATGACATGAAAACCCAATTTCCAATTTGATTGATAGACAGAGAAAACTGATGCAAACGTACGACAAACTAATATTGAATTCCATGTCATTTAAATAACTGTTTTTTTTAATAATTCATATCATGTTTTAAATTAAATTTTGATTAATTGCGTTGAAAACTGTGATAAAAGTTTTCAAATTATTTTTTAAAACAAAATTCCAAAATATGTTTACAAATTCTATCAATAAAAAAGAAAATCTAACAAAAAATTTGGACTTAATTTAACATTTATTTATACAAATCATTGAACGAATGGCAATAAAATAAAAAGAAAAAATCAAAATATTTTTTATTCATAACGAAAATAAAATAAAATAAAATAAAAATGATAACGATTTGCAGTAAAAGATTTTGAGTAAATCTTTTTCTTTATTTTTCTGCTTTTTCTTCAGTTATTTATCAAATATTTGAAAGTTTGCGCTCTATTCGGCTTTGAAGGCAAAAACGAATTATTCGTTTTGACTCAAACAGTCAGTCAGTCTCTAACCGATGATCTATTGATGCGGTTCTGGAAGCAGAAGAAGCAAAAAATATGAGTCGATCTGTAAATAGCAATATATTTCATGGATTGCAATAGAAAGAGAAGAGAATAGAGAATATATTTAGTGTTTAGAGTAGAGTATTGTTAAACAAATCGATCTAATCATTGGACTCAATGCGTGACTTTGATTCTTATGCCTTCTCTACTGTACTCTACTGTATGGGGAAGAGAGGGTCGAAAACAAAATCATGAAATATGTTTCAGATCCTATTGTCATACTTTATCAATGGCTTAAATCCCAAATTGATTGCAAACAAATCTCACGCCTCCGACCAGTGCTACCACTCTCTCAACAGTGCACTGAAGGCACGGAATTGCAAAAAAGTATATCTAATGTAATGTATAGTAAAGGCCATCCATTTTGGCGACTGAATGATGAAGAATAAGGTATTTGTTTAGTAATACCTAAACCGATGTACCTGACACTGACAAGTAAAAACCAAATCCCTCTCCAATCCCTGTGCGATCCCTTTGCGATCCCTGTGCTGCCTCACATACATACCGATCCCCATAACACATAAATATTGTGTATATGTGTCCGCACTTTGTTCTCTTGGATGGCAAGTGTGATCACAGCCTACTCGGGCGGCTCTGGCAGATGGCTATGGCTTTCCACTATTGTTAGCAATGAATTCATTTTTCAAAATTTATGACTTTAAGACATGTCTTCTCTATTTCTTTATTTTATTCTTCTCCTGAACTTCAATGAATATTTGAAAAGTCGACGAATATTATGTGAAAAATATATTTTGTTATAACTTATGACAAAAGTTTTCTTTCTTTCTTTTAAAGATTTATTAATATTAATACTCTTTTCTGTTATTGTTCTCAATATTTGCCTGATTTACGTAATACAACCGACGAATCATATCCGAAATTCTCGGTATTGTATATAAAAGTTTTGATAAAAGTATTAGAATTTAGAGCAAAATTATTTTCGCTCCAACAGAGAATTTAATCAAATTTTAGTTTTGGTTTTCATTGCAAAAATGCTCTATTTGTGTGAAATTCAAATTCCAATTTGAAAAAAATCCGAATAACTAATACTCGGGTTAGAGCTGTAATAAGCAGTAGTCGTGCACTTGAATTGCAAATTTGATTTCTATTCTTCGGTCAGAGTCTAACATCTCAACACATCAACAAGACTTATAGCGCCGGCATATTATTCCCGGTTGGTATGACAAGTCATGTTTGGACCATATTTTATGTTTTGATTTTTGCCAATTTATTTCGGTTAACATTAAGTTTTGCTTAGGTATGAGAAACAGATATATAAGAAATGTTGAAATATTTCTGAAGAAGAATAATAGGAATGAGAATAAAAGCGATCAAAGAATAGAAAAAATCAGAATCGAAGCCAAACGACACACTCATCACACGATAGAAGAACATTCTCTCAAAGCTATGATATCTATGCGAATGACATTTTTCATTCTTAAGTTATATCATTGTATGTCGTGTAGGCCTACTAGTGCTGATCTACAGGAGCTCTAGAACTTCAAAATCACCAATACTTGCGGCCATAAAAACATTTGTTAGAGTCAATGCATTTTTCGATTTCTTTAGAATTAGAGACGAGAGGAAAGGAGAGGCAGAGGAGAGGGAAGTGAAGAGAGTGTGACAATTGTGTGACATAAACACACTTTCGTGATGTGCAGAGTGTGTGGCACTGTTAAGCACTGGTAGGCCTCAAGCATTTTTCACATATTACCAAAAACATCGCACAATTGGTTCGATTTTAAGTAACACAAACTTTTTCTCAATTTTTTGTACATTCATTTCATATATAGTTCTTATATAATGTTTGTATATCTCTTATATTTTATTGATTTCAATATATTATTCTATTTTATTTGCCCCTGGCTAATCAGTTTTTTCGGTTAATTTTGAAAACTAAATTTTTGTTAACAAAAAAGTATTTCTAAAAAAACTTCAAATATAAAATATTAATTAAAACAAATTTAATAATTTTTCAAATTTAACATGTATCAATTAAAGATTGAAACTAGTTTCAAAAATAATGAACTTTTAGATTTTGCTAAATAAACGAGATATTAATTGTTATTACTTTTAAAGTATAATAAATAATATTAAATTAATAACTTTATAATTATTGATTAGAATTAAATTGGTTTTAAAACTTATTTATTAGATACATTATAAGTAATTTTAATTGTTTCCTAAAATTGTCCAAGTTATTTTTAGCGAAAAAATCTGTTAAATGTTAAATCATGACTCATCATACAAACTATTACTTAGAATTTGTGTAAAAAACTAAAGAATTTTTTGTTCTTTTGTTTATAACAAACATTTCCTCTTTAGTGAGAGAAATGAGTGATGAGTTGGTATTGTGTTCTATCCCTACTCTCTCTCTCTCTCTCTTTCTCTCTCTCTCTCCTGCTCTCTCTCTCTCTCTTCTGCTCTCTCTCTCTCTTCTGCTCTCTCTCTCTCTCTCTCTCTCTCTTCCGGCTCTCTCTTTCTCCTTCTGCTCTCTCTCTCTTCCGGCTCTCTCTCTCTCC